>JAODUO010003663.1:7500-12625 GCA_025642075.2 Ridgeia piscesae | reverse complement strand
CAATATGGTTTCCCCTTTTAGGCTACTGAATTAAATTATTTTAATTTCCCTGATTTTAATTTCCAAGGGAAAAACGGAATTATTTGGGGGTTATATTTTGGGGAAACGGGCAGCCTAAGGGCCCCGGTATATAATTTTATATTATATTTTATTTTAAAAAATTAAACTTACCAAATAAAAACAATGTTGCCCAAAAGTGAATCAAAAAAAAAAAGGGGAAAAAGACACTGGGTATCGCCAATTTTTTTAAAGAAAAAACCCATTTTTAAAAATTATTTACCAAATAATTGATGACAATATATTTATCAAATAATTTATTATTTTATTATTAAATTTTAATTTTATTTTTTATAAAAAAATAAAATTTATAATTATTTAAAAATAAAATAAAAATAAAAAAATAAATAAATAATAGTGCAATGTAATTGTGGTAGAAAGTGACTTGTAGAAGGGTTTTAAGGGAAAACCATTGGTATTTGTCGTTTTAGGAAGTGCCAAATTGGATTTAATCAGTCAGATTCAATAATTAAATTTGGTTAATTGAATGAAGGCAATCTTTTTAGTTTACATGGCAAAATCCATAATTTTCTTTTTAAAAAAAAATTTTATTGCCTTTTATTAAATATTTTTTTAAATATGCTTTTAAAAATATAATTTTTTGCAAAAAAGTATCTGTTAAAATTTATTGGTTGAAAAAGTTGAAGAAAAGGGGTTTAAAAACCCAAAGGCCATGTTAAAATAATATTTTTTTTCCGGAAATTTTAAGCTTGTCGGTTGATTTTAATCACCTTTATTTTTAAATGTTCAAGGCAAAAAACCATGTCCTTTGTCGACCCAGAAAAATGTTAAAAAAATTTAAGTCTCTTCTTTTCGGTCTACTTTTCCCCCCCCCGATAATGTATTATCTCTTCCAAATTGGACTGATGAGTTTGCATTTATGTAAATACTGCCCAAATTTAAAATAGGAATGTTTACAAAAAAAAAAATTCACGCCCACGGGGGGGGCCTTGCTGAAGTTTTTAACAGGACTACTGGTAATATGGGGTATGATGCACCTTGGGAAAATTTTCCAAATTTTTAATTGCTTTATCCATTAAGTATGACTACTTTAAAAAGGTATTTTTTCATTTTACACTCCTATTAACAACTTTTCTTTTTCCCCCTTTACAAATTTTAAATTTTTAATTTAAGTAATGACACATTTTATATTTTTAAATTATTGGCTTAATATTCCATAGAAGCAATGGTACGTTAAGGGGGGGGCCGAATAAGTTTAAGTACTAAGGACCTATACTGCAATTAAAAATTATAATTAAAATTATTCAAAGGGCCCAACTTTCACGATCAATATGGAAAGACCCTGCCCATAATGGGCAAACTTAAGTTTTTGGAACCCCCCCGGTCTTTGGGAAAATTAAGGTTCATTTCCACTCGAAATTGGAAGGAAACTGAAAAAGGGTTCCCCTTGTTTTTTAAATCAGGTTTTTACAATTATTAAACGTTGTTTCCGGGGGAAAACGGATAGTAACCCTTTGGGCCCCATTATAAGTTTGGGTAATGAAATTTGTGCAACAAATTTCTACTAAGCAAATGCCAGTCACTTTTGGGGTGTAATTTGGCACCAAACAATTTACTTTTCAACCAGTATTTTTAAACAAAGTTTGGTTTTGTAACTTGATTGGAAATGGGTTTGGAATATCTAAATTCCCATTTTGGGTGGGGGGAAAATGGGCAGGTGCCCTTATATATTGAGTTTTGGTTTGAAGGGAGGCCGTAATTTCAACTTGTTAGGGTGGGGCGGGGGTTTGTGAGTAAAGGATCTTCAGTATTATTATAATTTTGAGAAAGCTATCGGCCTTACTTATTTTATTATACTATATCAAGGCAACTGGCCTTTACAAACCATTTTTTTAATATAATAATTGATAAATATAAATGTACATTGCATTACCAGTTTAAATTAATTACATTTTTACAATTAGAGTTATTGGCTTAGAACTCAAAAAATTTTTTAAAATACTTCTGACAGTTTTAAGTGGCTGACTACATCATCTGGTAACTGTCACATGGTACTCAGCGACTACTACATCAATGCCAGTGAAGTGCCGGGTGAAGGCATTGAAGAGCTTCATGTTCAGCTGACACAGCAGAACACGTGCCATGGTTTATCTGTATGAGGAACTACGATCTTGAGTTGAATGGGTATTCTCAAATATATAATTTACTGAACTTTTATTTAACAAGATTGTCATTCGTGGAACAGAAACCCCAGATTAGAGCAAACATCGGCCATTGCCCCATTATCATTCAGTGTCTTAACGAATACTAGTTTTTGTAATTCTGGGAATACAAGTCACGATTTATCTATCGTTTATGTGACCTGCAAATTTGCTACTAGTGTCAACTATAAATGGGGGGTTGTGTTGAACTGTGTTCACACTAACAGGTATCTTTAGCTCGAGACCTGTCCACACCCTATTTGGAGTCCAGTTTTTGGATGGATAGAAATGTTTGGCTAGATGGGTAATTATTTGAGGAGTAGAAAGCATATGCTATCTGTCTGTTGTCAATTATGCTTTGAAATGCTTGGATTATTGTGTATTCCTGGACATTTTGACTGGCATCTTTGAGCTATATATGTGTCTCTATGTGAGTAGAATTGGATCCTGCAAAAAGATCTAGGCTTTGGTACTGCGTGTGCACGTGTGTATGTGTGTGTGTGCGTGCGTGCGTGCGTGCGTGCGTGCGTGCGTGTGCGAGTGGGTGTATTGTTTCAACATCATAGATAAGCAAAGCTTAACAGAGGACACATAACATATAATTTTGATTATGATAATTACAGGTAAACTGTGTCCCAGAGGACCAACCAGTTACAAGGCCAATGATCACTATAGAAATGCCAGTAAACCAGAAATGTCATGCTTTTTGCCAAGTTTAATAAATATAAAATGTGGACATTTTTGCACATAGGTCAACAGAGATACATTCGTTGTTCTTTCCCATACTTTTCCCAAAAACACTTAAAATTTGTAATCAGGAACATAAAATATGTTAAAATAAATGATATATGTAAATAAAAAGAAGCCAAGTGCTGACTCAGAGTGACGTGGTGTATTCCTGGTCTAACTGTAAAGAAACAAATCACTTTGCACCTCGTGCCTTGGCAAACGGGTTCATTCCAACAACAGCTGACTTTATTGGAAAGTATTCAGCCATGATTAGCACATGAAAGGTATTAATGTCACCATCATTTGGCCCAGGGATGTATTTAACCAGCTGCATGAACCGACTGAGTCACTCCATCTTTCATGTGGTACGTAAGTATCAAGGCCAATGTGCTATTCCTGGCCCAGTTGGCTGCATTCCTCAGGATTTTGGGTAACACCTACACTCTGCACCTTGGGTTCTGTCAGTTTCACCTGACCTGTTGCGGTTTGGACCATCAGCATCTTTGGGGTACATCATAGTCAGTTCTATATGTGCCCACAATGCAACAGGTGTATTTAGAAAAATGTAAACATGTTCAACTAAGCTAATTACGACAAAACTACACCGTATTGAAACAGTGACTATATTAGCCAAATTAGATGTCTTTATGTTTCTGGTCCTATTTCAGCATCCTTTTAGGGTCTCTGGGCATATTTGGTCTCTGGGACAGTCTGGGTACCCAAAAAAACAATCCATGGGTCTCTCTGGATCTTTGGGCAAATCTGGGTATTTTTTATCTCTAGGCCCATCTGGGTAACCTTGAATTTCTGGCATCATTGGGTCTCCGGTCTAATTTGGGCATTCTTGGGCCTCTGAGAATCCATGGGTTGCTGTGCCTATCTCAGGGCCAATTTGGGAGCGGGGTTTGTGAGATGCCAGTCCCAGCCGCACATCATAGCCACATCTGGACAGATGTAGTCAAGCTGAACCGGATGCATGTCAGGCTGACCTACAAGAGTAACAAGGCCACAACATCTTTTGAAAACTGAAACCCAAACGTATAATTATGTTTATGAGTTTTTTTAAAAAATTGGGCCCTGCCGGGGAAACACATGTACACAGGGTAAACAAACTAGGGAAGATACACAGGGTAAACAAACTAGGGAAGATACACAGGGTAAACAAACTAGGGAAGATACACAGGGTAAACAAACTAGGGAAGAGCAAATTAGCGTAGAGAAGCACTGAAGTGACAACTGTTTAGACTAGAACTTGATTGCCTCTGAGATAAGGAGCCAGGTCGCTATTATACACCACAGAGTAAACAGGTCAGGTCACAATTATCATTCACGCTGACAGCTATTGTAAAATGTAATGATTGAAGATGAAAGCACATAATTTTTTTTCCTTTTTCATGACCACTTGTTATCTTACTGACATATGTCACCCAAGTTTTAGCAGTTTTAAATGTTTTGTCTTGAGATAAATACAAGTTCTGTAGCATTAGAGTATGAATGAAATGCAAGAGGTATGTTCCCAAATATGCCCACTGAGCTTGACTAAGGCAGTGCAATTGACAGGCCAACATGTCAAGCCAACTTAGTTCTCAATTATGTTTATAAAATTATGCTGATATGATTGTTAGGCAATATGTACCCTTTATGTTGACTTTATAATTATATTGAATACAGCTGTAGATTGACCTTTGTTTTATTGAATTTGTGTAACAATAAGGTAATTACTTCTGAAAAAGTTTCTTGCTAGGTAAATATGTTGAATTGTGGTTGAGATTCTTTGGATGGTGCTAATAATACTTAGTACACATTCTTATCAATTAGTAAATGATATGGATGATAAGATTTTCTGGCAGTGTGCCAGGTGTGTAGATTCTATGGGAAAGGTGAGTGGGTGTGTTCTGGGTTCATTAAAGTTTAACTGATTGTTGATCGGTAGTAAATCATGCTGCGTTCATGTAGGTTTATATAGTTACCAGTAGTTTTGATGTCGATTGTGACTGGGGCAGGTGCTGAAATGTAAAAGACCCTTCACTGAAGGTTACAGTGATGTAGACGGCTGCACATTTTCGTGGTCTTTTTAAACTTTTAAACCATTTCAGTAATACAAAATATTGGATATGATTGGTCCTTTCAACTCATGACCCATCGAGAGTAAAAATTGAAACATTTGTGACTTGTGA
>JAODUO010003663.1:0-5000 GCA_025642075.2 Ridgeia piscesae | reverse complement strand
CTGTGGTGTATAATAGCGACCTGGCTCCTTATCTCAGAGGCAATCAAGTTCTAGTCTAAACAGTTGTCACTTCAGTGCTTCTCTACGCTAATTTGCTCTTCCCTAGTTTGTTTACCCTGTGTATCTTCCCTAGTTTGTTTACCCTGTGTATCTTCCCTAGTTTGTTTACCCTGTGTATCTTCCCTAGTTTGTTTACCCTGTGTACATGTGTTTACCCTGTGTACATGTGTTTACCCTGTGTACATGTGTTTACCGCATGCAGTAAAACTCATAAACATAATTATACGTTTGGGTTTCAGTTTTCAAAAGATGTTGTGGCCTTGTTACTCTTGTAGGTCAGCCTGACATGCATCCGGTTCAGCTTGACTACATCTGTCCAGATGTGGCTATGATGTGCGGCTGGGACTGGCATCTTTCAACAGGCTTACCACAGTACATGTGGCGCAGTGACAGCTATTTTTTTCATATTGATTTCCCACGAGCACGCATAGAACAAGTTGACCTCAAAGGCAGAGAAACAGGCCAATGTGACCTAAGGATCCCAAATAGGTCATGATGCCCTAAGAAACATGCCCAGATGGGCACAGAGATCCCAGCATGCCCAAATTGGCCCTGAGATAGGCACAGCAACCGGATGGATTCTCAGAGGCCCAAGAATGCCCAAATTAGACCGGAGACCCAATGATGCCAGAAATTCAAGGTTACCCAGATGGGCCTAGAGATAAAACAATACCCAGATTTGCCCAAAGATCCAGAGAGACCCATGGATTGTTTTTTTGGATACCCAGACTGTCCCAGAGCCCAAAATATGCCCAGAGACCCTAAAAGGATGCTGAAATAGGACCAGAAACATAAAGACATCTAATTTGGCTAATATAGTCACTGTTTCAATACGGTGTAGTTTTGTCGTAATTAGCTTAGTTGAACATGTTTACATTTTTCTAAATACACCTGTTGCATTGTGGGCACATATAGAACTGACTATGATGTACCCCAAAGATGCTGATGGTCCAAACCGCAACAGGTCAGGTGAAACTGACAAAACCCAAGGTGCAGAGTGTGGGTTTTAAAAACCGGGGTGGTGGGGGGAAAAGCCACCAAACACTCCACAGAAAGTGGGTACTACTTATACGGTTAAATACACCCTGGGAAATTGGTGCATTAAATTTTTTTGGCAATACTTTCCAATAAAGTCAGCTGTTGTTGGAATGAACCCGTTTGCCAAGGCACGAGGTGCAAAGTGATTTGTTTCTTTACAGTTAGACCAGGAATACACCACTCACTCTGAGTCAGCATTGGCTTCTTTTTATTTACATATATCATTTATTTTAACATATTTTATGTTCCTGATTACAAATTTTAAGTGTTTTTGGGAAAAGTATGGGAAAGAACAACGAATGTATCTCTGTTGACCTATGTGCAAAAATGTCCACATTTTATATTTATTAAACTTGGCAAAAAGCATGACATTTCTGGTTTACTGGCATTTCTATAGTGATCATTGGCCTTGTAACTGGTTGGTCCTCTGGGACACAGTTTACCTGTAATTATCATAATCAAAATTATATGTTATGTGTCCTCTGTTAAGCTTTGCTTATCTATGATGTTGAAACAATACACCCACTCGCACACGCACACACGCACGCACGCACACACACACACACACACACACACACGTGCACACGCAGTACCAAAGCCTAGATCTTTTTGCAGGATCCAATTCTACTCACATAGAGACACATATATAGCTCAAAGATGCCAGTCAAAATGTCCAGGAATACACAATAATCCAAGCATTTCAAAGCATAATTGACAACAGACAGATAGCATATGCTTTCTACTCCTCAAATAATTACCCATCTAGCCAAACATTTCTATCCATCCAAAAACTGGACTCCAAATAGGGTGTGGACAGGTCTCGAGCTAAAGATACCTGTTAGTGTGAACACAACCCCCCCATTTATAGTTGACACTAACAAATTTGCAGGTCACATAAACGATAGATAAATCGTGACTTGTATTCCCAGAATTACAAAAACTAGTATTCGTTAAGACACTGAATGATAATGGGGCAATGGCCGATGTTTGCTCTAATCTGGGGTTTCTGTTCCACGAATGACAATCTTGTTAAATAAAAGTTCAGTAAATTATATATTTGAGAATACCCATTCAACTCAAGATCGTAGTTCCTCATACAGATAAACCATGGCACGTGTTCTGCTGTGTCAGCTGAACATGAAGCTCTTCAATGCCTTCACCCGGCACTTCACTGGCATTGATGTAGTAGTCGCTGAGTACCATGTGACAGTTACCAGATGATGTAGTCAGCCACTTAAAACTGTCAGAAGTATACGTGTATGTTCATTTCCATGCATCTAACAGCTTGATAAAGGGTATGGAATGTACACGTGTAATAACTAATTACATAAAATTCATAGAACTGTCAGCGATATGACATTTCTAAGGAGTCCTAAACATATCTTCAGAACACACTGTGTTTGTGGTTGCTCCTACAGATAACCCACGGGTACACTGTATCTTCCAAACTGGCAAATGCAGTGTATTTATATCCGTACCCGATATAACCGTAATCAAATATGTAAATCATGACTCAACCCAAGGCATACATTACATGTACACACACGTGAGGAGCACACACATTCATGCACACTCACTCACAAGGGGGAATATATGCCCCTGTTTGTCAAACAACATGCCAGTGCCTTGACCAAAGGTCATCATCACACACTCAGAGGAAGTGTCACCGACAATGTCATAGTTTAAGTCCAATAGCCAGACCAATGTCTCTGTCTGTTGTCCAGTGAATGGACTGGTCATTGAGGTTAGCACAATGCCAAGAGGGTCAGTGGTCTTGCTGATAATTGGGACCAAAGAATGACCTGCTCTAATAGGGCATTGTGCACTCATGCATGTCCTAATTCATGGAATTATGATTATTTTAGTCAAATCCTCTACTCCTGATGGTAAATGCAGTAACTTCTGCCAGTTAGTATTCATGTAGTAGTTTAAATCATTGTGTAGCATTAGTCGTCATGTTGCTCAAATGTCATGCGTGTGGTGTATGTTTGTGGAGAAGCCGTGCATGCAAGCAATGCGTGTGTGCATTCTTGTACTAAACTGCACATAGTTTTATAAAATTATACCCAACATTTTATTTTAATATTTTCATTGAATATCAATACACTATTTCTTTCTACAGAATGGTTAATTTTTAATCCATTCAAACAATTTTGATGATCAACACCAATTTATTTGTCTAAGATTCTCATCCATGACCAGCATGTTTATTAAGCACCTCCAAAACAAGATCTACCTATGGTTACAGTAAGTCATAATAACTGCAGTAACTATCAAACTAATTTGAACTTCCATTTACAACGGCCTAATATTCACGATGAATTACGGTAAACGAATTACTTGAAACTTAGCGCCTGAATGAGACTTAACAATGCAATATAAGAACAGAACAGAACAAAACAAGTAGTTAGGCCTTTTCAATACAAATACTCATGAAGAAGATTGAGCATACAGATAACTATATCTGTAATCTCTGGACACGTGTAGTTATGATCAAACATTGGACACCGTTCACCAACACAACGTCACCCACAAGAACAACCAAATGGAAATTTTCCATTACCATAAGCATTCACCGAAGCATGAAGACACATATTTGCATACACACACACACACACAGATTGCATGTGATTACCCACAATCCTATGTTTTTATTACCGTAAAAAAGAACGATCATATGCTTTGGGCACTGTATGTTTTTGGGTACCCTAAAAATTTCAAAAAAAATTTATATACTTATGTTTTGTCTTTTTTATGTATGTATATATATATATATATATATATATATATATATATATATATATATATATAATATATAATAAATATAATATAATCCTTATTTTTAAATGTTAAAACCAGTTGGAATTTAGGGATTGAAAATTATATATATATATATTTTATACATATATATACATAACACAAATTTTATATTTTATAAAAAAATATATATATATATATATATATATATATATATATATATATATATATAATATAAAACCAAAACTTTAACCTATAAAAATTTTTTACCAAAAATTTTACCCCGGAAACCAAAAAATGGGGCATAAAAATACCAAACACATTCATACCCTCCAAAACAAGAAACAACACCCCCAAAATCTGTGGAGAAAAGCCAATCACTGTGCAAAGACTGAAACTTCTGTATAATTTATAAATGCAGGTTACATCCGTAAGCGGTATTGAAATGCGAGAGCATTTTGAGATTTGCCCAGTCCAGATAAGACAACAGTGCATTTTGCTCCGGTATAAATGGGAAACATGTAAAAAGTGAACTTACCGTGTAGCTGGACCTACGGACTCTCTGCAAACATGGGTCAGACAGTGCAGAATATGTCGGTCACATATTTGGGCCAAACTTTTTTCAATCATATTCAACGAATATAATTATTGAAAAACATAAAAGCTGCGGATCAATAGTTTGTATGTGACTAAACAATGACTTACAAATAATATAATATGTACAAATATTTACTTTACCCCCAGAATTTGGCGAAATTGTACTTATATATAAGTAAGCTGTTTCTAATAAAGTAATAAATCATATGCTATCATTAGCATTATTTTTTATATGAGGGCCATAAATAATGTTCTCTCATTGAGACAGTGTTCCTACATGTCAGTGGCATTGCACTAAGTCATGCCAGCTTGACACGCAATCAGTCAATCATTTATATAATCATAGCATGTGATGGAAAATCCCCACTATTTGCTACACTGGAATATTGCAGTACCGTAAACAATACAATAAACGCCCATCAAATTGTTGCGATTTATCAATGCCCCTTTCTGCTAGAACTAGACCCAGGCACCACGACGTTGTTATCAGTAACAAGTTCACGTGTGGCCGATTTACGGCTACGCTTGCACTACCTTGTTATTTTTTA
>JAODUO010003662.1:0-12311 GCA_025642075.2 Ridgeia piscesae | reverse complement strand
TTTTTTTTCCCCCCAAATTTTTTTTGGGCAAAATTCACTGAATGCCAATTGAACCCGAGACAAAAAAAATTTTATTTAAAAAGGCCACACAACACCGAAGTTGAAGTTTAAAAAAAATGTACAAAGAAAACGCAGTTATTTTCAGTAACTGACCTTCCCCAAAATTGGGCAGCCATTTCCACAAAGGGTCCTTTCCCGTAACACAAAATGTTTTCAAAATTCAGGTTTCCCTTTTAATTCCCGGGAAAGGAAGGGGTTTGACCGATAGAAAAATTTAACATTTTATGAGAAATTGTTTTTCATTTTGAAACTGAACTTCTATTACAATTTTCCCCAAAAAAAAATCCAGGTTTTCCGGAAAAGGTAAAAATTTTAACCTACTCCTCTTCCAATTCCATTGTTTATGTTTTTAATGTAAAGGTAGTCCGGGTTAGACATTGGGAAGTTTTAAAATTGTCTTATGTATAATTTAAACCATGGTGAAATTTTCCGAAAAGTTTACCCTGGGTTTTTGGGTTGAAAAACCGGGGGAAAAGAAAATTATTCTTACACCAGGGGTTAATCTGAAAATTGAATTATTTGTATTATTCCAGGGGGGCCAAAAAAGCAGACTGGGGAAAATTCGACCCCCTGGGTTAAAAAAACCAACTTTTAAGGGGGAAATTTGAGGTTAAAAAGAAGAATTGACCGACTAAGCAAACTCCCTTTCCAAAGGGGCCCGTGATCCTCACAATAAGACATTCCAGGATATTGTTTAATTTTGTGAGATCACGGCATTGGAGAAGAAGTTTGCTTAGCTCAATTCATTTTTTTTAATGTCAGTACCCCCAGACAAACCTTTGATAAATATTTTAATTTCGAGGGTCACATATCCCTTTTGGGCCCCGCGCGGGGAAATTACCAAAATTTTTAAAAATTTTAGGAATTAACATGTGTTAAATGGGGCTTTAACCCCCCGGGTTCTCACCAAAACCAAAGGGGAAATTTTTTTTCGGAGTACCTTTGGTTAAAATTTATAACATAAAGCAATTTTAACCCCCTGTCTAACCCGGGGAACTACTCAATTACTAAAAAACATTCCCAAATTGTAAAGGAAAGGGGGGTTTTTCCCTTTTTCCGGAAAATTTTGAATTTATTTGAATTGGTAAAGAAGTTAGTTTCAAAAAAAAAAACAATTTCTCATAAAATTTTAAAATTTTTTTTATTGGTTCAAAACATTTTGGCGGGGAATAAAGGAAACCCTTTTTTTTGAAAAAAAAAATTGTGTTACGGAACGGACCTTTAGTGGAAATTTCCCCCTTTTTGGGGCAAAAATACTCTGAGTAAAGGTCGTTTTCTTTGTACATTTTTTTTAAACTTAAACTTAGGTGTTGTGTGGCCTTTCAAATAAAATATTTTTCTCGGGTCAAAATTGAAATCAGGTGAATTTCTATGAAAAATTTTCAAAAATGGGGAACTGAGAAGGTTTTTATACAGAGATTCAAAGCAACAATGTCAACCAATTGGGGTTGAGCTTTTAAAAGATTGGGTTAACACAAAACCCCTTAAAAAAAAAAATTTTTTCTAGAATTTTTTTACAAAAATTTTCCCGTTGGGGTTTAAATTTTTAAAAATTTTAAAAAATTTTTTTTTTGAACATTTATAGTAAAGTAAAGTCAAAAGTATGTTTAATTATTAAATAAGATTTTTTAACCGAACATTTTTATTGGTTTGGAGTCAAAAAGGCAAGTAAAGTCATTTGGGAATCTAATTATCTTTATCATTGTAACCTTAATTTGTTTAATATTTCATAAAAGGGAAAAATATTTACTAATAAATCTTTTGTAAAATTAAAAATTAATTATTTTTGGAAACCATGTTATTAGCAATTATCAACACACCAAAAAACTAACCTAAAGACACCCTCCGTTCCCATTTTATGGATTTTTCCAGTGAATGTGCAAAGCAAAAGTTTACGCGTGACCAAAATGGACTTTCAAATTAAAGGTTTAGCTGAAGTTTGCCCCCTTTCCGAAGTGGGGATTTTTCTTTTTCTAACAAACCATCAACCTCCACAGTTTTTTTCAAGACTCCAACCTTCAGAGTGTAGCCACAGTGGCGCCTAACCCCCCTCCAACTGGGGCTTGCGCTGCGTAAATACCCCTGGCTTATTAAAAAACCTTATACAAAAATATAAATTATAAATTAATTTGGTTGCACTGTTCAGGGGGGGAACACGAAAAACCCCGAATTAAGATGGATTTAAGGGTAATAAAATAATAATTACTCAAAACATTGCCCCAAAAGGCAAATCACCCAAAAATGTTATCAAATTGGGAAATTTAAAAAAGGGTTTTTTGGGGTAAAGCCCCGGTACTGATGAAACTAAATAGGGAGGGCCTGATTGGGGGTGAGGAACAAGATACAGACTACTATTTAATTTACCCCAGGGGTAGTACTTTCAGAAATTAAACAATCTTACACAAAAAAAACATTCACAATTTAGCCATACGGAGACAGGGAAACGTTCAAAATTCCCGATTTTCCAAAAAGTTTCTTTTTCCCCTGACCATGCTGGCTGAATAATCATAAAAATGTTTTTGGGATGACAATAATTAGAAAAACAAATAAAGAAAATTCCCAAAAAGAAAGAGGGCTTTAACAACAGAACCCGAAGAAGTTTTTCCACTTTTTTAAAAAAGCATATGTTTGTGGTACCCGGGTTTCAGGGGAATCAAATAATAATTTAAATTCGGGAATCGGGGAATTATGTATGACATGAAAAAGGTCTTTCCCGATTTTAAAGGGGCCTGTTTTTCCCGATTTTTTAAAAACCAAATTTCCCGACGAGAAAAACCCGTTTCCCCGCCCTTTGAACCCCCGACTGTTCCCGACCAGGGGAAACCCCCGGGAGAAAGGGAATTTCAGAAGGGAAATGCAGCGACGTGTACCAATATGGTTGATTGATGAATAAACTGATGATATCTACAGAACTAGGTGAACATATATTGTTACATGATGCAAACTGCAATTGAGCTGTCCATCATGTGACCTATTGGCTAACAACACCTCCATCACGTGACCTGTACATCATGTGACCTGTTGGCTAACAACACCTCCATCACGTGACCTGTACATCATGTGACCTGTTGGCTAACAACACCTCCATCAGGGCCATAAACCCAAAAATTGGGAAGTTGGACATATCACATATGGTTTATGCATTCCATTATATAGTTTGTTGATATTCCTGGGATAAGTAATATAGTGGGAGGAGAATGAAGAACAACAGCAAAAAGATAGAAGGAACTAGAGACTGGTGATAGAGAACGCAGTGAGAGAAAAGTGAGGAAAGAAAAGACAACGAAAAAGAAGATGGTAACCACGGTAACCAAGATCACCCCTGACAACAGGGACACCAGGAGAACAACGACTTGTACTGACCACTTGATGGACCCAGTCGACGGCGTCTCTGACATCTTGGAAGACAGACTTGTAGTGCATGAACAGGTCTCCATCCTTCACTCCTGTGTGTTCACTGGAAGTACAGGAAGACGTCTTTAATGACAAAGGTCCATCTCGAAATGGCAAATTTCACCTAATTGTCATATCGTAGTCATCATAGCTTGATAAAAGAGCAATATTTTTTAGAGATAACTGAAGAACAGGGACAGAGAGAGAGAGAGACTTTGCTGGCAGAAAATAAACATTAACGCAAAACATCTTCTGAAATGTAGTTAATGAAATAATATTATAATAGTTAAAATGTCTTGCTATAAATAACATGATTGTAATAGTCCTCGAATGTTGTGGTTGGTTCAAGTCATAACATTTTAGTAAATTGACATCTCTTTTGTTTCCCGTATATTTTGTGAAAAATCACTCCGTTGAAAAAGGCAGCCGAGATATACAGAAACCCAAAACAAGTTTCTTAGGAGGTAAATTTACTAAATAATATGTAACAGGCTCTTTAAACATTATCTCTATATTTGAAACCATGCAAGCCATCTTGGTGCACTTATGAAAAATAAACTTAGGCACACATCAAGGCTTAACTTGTGGATTGAGAGAAAATAACGTCTTGAATCATTTGTGTTGTACAGGAATAGCAAATTACAAGACAAACAGGGGCAATCCATCCACACCCAACAAATCTTAGCGGCGGAGTATATGACGGAATATGACGATTTAGTGAGGTGGGGCAAGGTAGTGGCAGCGTGTGAAACTAAACAATATTCTTGCTACAACACCCATGGTTATGGTTAGTGTACACTGGACTCTGTTTAACAGTTATGCAGTACTATAATACTAATAGGTGGTGATTTACTGAAATATTGAATTTAAAAAAAAGATCAAAACAACTCCATCCCAGCCATTTTGGGTCAACATGTTCCATTTTGTTTGATTCTGTTAACCATTCAGACTCTGCATTACTTTAGTCTAACTCACTTTGATTCCTGACAACACAGCAAGATATTTTTGAAATGGTGCTATCTCAAAATGTTCAATACAAAGCGATATAGCTGAAACATCCAACAAATAGGCACAGCTTTAAAATGAAAACACTGCAGTAGATAATTAAAATCCAGCTTATCTGCAGATTTCACCGGTTTTTAATTATAACAGATTGGCCGGTTGTGGCCAGTCGGTGGGTTAAAGGGTTAATCAGAGCTAAAGGGTTAATCAGAGTCCAGTGTATTAGGCACCATGATCGTTAGTCAACATCACTTGTGCAAGAACACTGAAAGTGAAAAACCCCACCTGGAAACAAATCCCATGGAATTTAAAAACTCTATAAATATCATAATTTTATTAAATGTGTGGGCCTTCTTAAAGGGGAAAAGCCCCCAAACTTTGGAAAAAACACAGCCACTGTCATCAACGGTGTAAGTAAACAGGACTCTGATATTGTCAGTGGTAACTTAAGAACAATGAACAAATATAGAACATAACAGTGAACTCATTGCTTGCCTTGGTAGCAAGCTCAACAAAACAAGATTCAATTAGACATCAAACATGGTGGAAAATGTAACAAGATAAATTGAAAAACAATCCCAACCAAACCCAGAAACCCAGTGAATTTATGGGGGTAAAAAATTTTATAAAAGTAAAGGGAAAACCCTTATATAGTTTGTACCCATTTTGGGTTTTGTCAAAGAAACTTTATTTTTTAACCCCCGGGCAAATCTTTTAAAATCAAACACCATTTTTTAACCCTTTTCAAGAAAAGCCTTTTGGTAATTTAATAAACGGGAATTCGTGGGAATTTTTAAATAAAAATTTAAAATTTATAAGGGGTTTACGGGAAGCTGAAAAAATAATTTTTGGGTTTTTAAAACCGGGGGAAGACCAAGGGGTTTTGTAATTCAGCCTCCCCTTGAACCCATTGTCTTAAAGGGAAACCCCCCAACATCCCGAAAACTCCCCCAAAAATTCGAGGACATTTCCTTTTTTAAACACTCTCGAAAATTTGTTTTCCCTTTAATTCATTTTTACACTTTTCCCAAAAGGGACATTGAAGGTTACAAAATTTGAGTTTTTTTCTTTTTTTTGGGAGGGTGCAATGGGGGACAAAACCCCCAAAAAAATTGAAAGGGGTGCCAAAGGGGAAAAAGGCATTAAGGGGACAAAGAGCAAGAAAACCCGGGAAAATTTTAAAAAAGGTTTTTTTTCCTTAAGAGGGGAAGGAAATTGTCCATTGATTTTCATTCTTCTGTTGTTAATGTTTTTCCCCGTCAATGACAATTTAAAAGGGAGGGCTTTTTCCCCCCTTTCCACCCCCCTTTAAAAAAACCCAAAAACCTTTCATTTTTGGGGGGTTAAATAAAACCCTTATGAAGTTTAAATGTAATTAAAAATTAAAATTTTTTTCCTGAGATTAATTTCCCCAAAATTTCTTGGTTTTTTAAATGCTCCCGGTGCAATGTTTTGAAAAAAAGAGAGCATTTTATTAGAAAAATCAAAAACTAATAAGACTAGTGATTGGCGGGGGTTTTAGAGGCAATCTACTAAAACCCCATTGGGTACGGGTTGCGGTGAAAACCTTGGGGGAAAAGATTTACTTTACATTGCTCCGTCCCCCAGTTTTAAAAAATGAAATTGCTATGAATGGCGAGCGAATGTCTGTGCATTAATTACAACATGGCTATATTCTTCCCAGAATAGTTAAGATGGTGTTTGATTGAACAGATTTGCCAGGGAGTAAAATGTAAAGTACTTTGAGCAATCCTAAGGACTGGATACTACACTATATAAGAACTTACCTTTACTTTTATACTTTTTTTACCTCCATATTATATTCACGTGGGTTTCTGGGTTTGGTTGGGATTGTTTTTCAATTTATCTTGTTACATTTTCCACCATGTTTGATGTCTAATTGAATCTTGTTTTGTTGAGCTTGCTACCAAGGCAAGCAATGAGTTCACTGTTATGTTCTATATTTGTTCATTGTTCTTAAGTTACCACTGACAATATCAGAGTCCTGTTTACTTACACCGTTGATGACAGTGGCTGTGTACATTTAAATACACTCAAACTTGTTCTCCGAAGCGAGCTATGTTCCCGATTAAGCAATGGCACTGAGCACATCTGCTAGACTGGAACCATGTGACTAAGTATCATTTGCATATTGTATGATATATATAATGGGTACAGGAAGCACTGTAGTTAGTTTGTTTTAAACCGGATTGGATGCGTGCACTACTTACGTTTACAGTGTTCTTGCACAAGTGATGTTGACTAACGATCATGGTGCCTAATACACTGGACTCTGATTAACCCTTTAGCTCTGATTAACCCTTTAACCCACCGACTGGCCACAACCGGCCAATCTGTTATAATTAAAAACCGGTGAAATCTGCAGATAAGCTGGATTTTAATTATCTACTGCAGTGTTTTCATTTTAAAGCTGTGCCTATTTGTTGGATGTTTCAGCTATATCGCTTTGTATTGAACATTTTGAGATAGCACCATTTCAAAAATATCTTGCTGTGTTGTCAGGAATCAAAGTGAGTTAGACTAAAGTAATGCAGAGTCTGAATGGTTAACAGAATCAAACAAAATGGAACATGTTGACCCAAAATGGCTGGGATGGAGTTGTTTTGATCTTTTTTTTAAATTCAATATTTCAGTAAATCACCACCTATTAGTATTATAGTACTGCATAACTGTTAAACAGAGTCCAGTGTACACTAACCATAACCATGGGTGTTGTAGCAAGAATATTGTTTAGTTTCACACGCTGCCACTACCTTGCCCCACCTCACTAAATCGTCATATTCCGTCATATACTCCGCCGCTAAGATTTGTTGGGTGTGGATGGATTGCCCCTGTTTGTCTTGTAATTTGCTATTCCTGTACAACACAAATGATTCAAGACGTTATTTTCTCTCAATCCACAAGTTAAGCCTTGATGTGTGCCTAAGTTTATTTTTCATAAGTGCACCAAGATGGCTTGCATGGTTTCAAATATAGAGATAATGTTTAAAGAGCCTGTTACATATTATTTAGTAAATTTACCTCCTAAGAAACTTGTTTTGGGTTTCTGTATATCTCGGCTGCCTTTTTCAACGGAGTGATTTTTCACAAAATATACGGGAAACAAAAGAGATGTCAATTTACTAAAATGTTATGACTTGAACCAACCACAACATTCGAGGACTATTACAATCATGTTATTTATAGCAAGACATTTTAACTATTATAATATTATTTCATTAACTACATTTCAGAAGATGTTTTGCGTTAATGTTTATTTTCTGCCAGCAAAGTCTCTCTCTCTCTCTGTCCCTGTTCTTCAGTTATCTCTAAAAAATATTGCTCTTTTATCAAGCTATGATGACTACGATATGACAATTAGGTGAAATTTGCCATTTCGAGATGGACCTTTGTCATTAAAGACGTCTTCCTGTACTTCCAGTGAACACACAGGAGTGAAGGATGGAGACCTGTTCATGCACTACAAGTCTGTCTTCCAAGATGTCAGAGACGCCGTCGACTGGGTCCATCAAGTGGTCAGTACAAGTCGTTGTTCTCCTGGTGTCCCTGTTGTCAGGGGTGATCTTGGTTACCGTGGTTACCATCTTCTTTTTCGTTGTCTTTTCTTTCCTCACTTTTCTCTCACTGCGTTCTCTATCACCAGTCTCTAGTTCCTTCTATCTTTTTGCTGTTGTTCTTCATTCTCCTCCCACTATATTACTTATCCCAGGAATATCAACAAACTATATAATGGAATGCATAAACCATATGTGATATGTCCAACTTCCATTTTGTGATGGCGTGATGGAGGTGTTGTTAGCCAACAGGTCACATGATGTACACGTCACGTGATGGAGGTGTTGTTAGCCAACAGGTCACATGATGTACAGGTCACGTGATGGAGGTGTTGTTAGCCAACAGGTCACATGATGTACAGGTCACGTGATGGAGGTGTTGTTAGCCAATAGGTCACATGATGGACAGCTCAATTGCAGTTTGCATCATGTAACAATATATGTTCACCTAGTTCTGTAGATATCATCAGTTTATTCATCAATACAACAACATATTGAAGTACACGTCGCTGCATTTTACCATTCTGAGAATCTCCGTTTCTCCCAGGGTTTCCACTGGTCAGGGAACAGTCAGGGAAATTCAAGGTCAGGGAAAAGTCAGGGAATTTTGTGCTCAGTCAGGGAAATTTGAGATTTTGAAAAAAGTCAGGGAAATACAGGAAAATCCCTTGAAAGTCAGGGAAATTTGACTTTCTCATGTCATACACGTAATGCCGCGATGCCACGAACTCGAATTCATTACGCGTAACGATCCCGTGAAACAATGTTGATACCACAAACATATGCTGTTAAAAATGTGGATACCATACATTCTTCAGTTGGCTGTTGTAATAATGCCGTAACTGTTCTTTTGGCAATTTTAACATATATTTGCTAATTATACGTACATCACGCATACATTTTCATGATTATTCAGCCAGCATGGTCAGGGAAAATGAAACTTTGAGTCATGGAAAAGTCAGGGAATTTTGAACGTTTCCCTGTCTCCGTATGGCTAAATTGTGAATGTTTTAGTACTTGTGTAAGATTGTTTAGTGCTCGTATCAAGTACTACCCCTGGGCGTATTAGTAGTAGTCTGTATCTTGTGTACCTCACCCTCCTGAGTCAGGCATCCCTACGGCTCAGTACATCAGTACCAGTGCTCACTACCCCTGGCACATCCCATTGAAAACATCCTCTTTTAACGTCTGCCACTGAAATCGTCCACGAGGATTGTGATAACATTTTTGGGTGATTTAAGCCATGTTGTGTGCAATGTTTATGATGTGAATGGGTCATTATTTTGGGATTCCCACCAGTCGTAAATCCATCTTCAAGTTGGGGCGGGTATTTGCGCTGTTCCCACGGCTGAAGCAGTAGCAACTGGCAAAGTTAATTGCTATAATGTTATAGTTTGACTCCGCTCACTCCCAAGGTTTGTGGAGATGACCAGCCAGGGGTATTGTAGCGCAGCGCAACGACCCCTAGCTTGCGAGGATGGGTTACTTTGGCAGCCACTGACTGAGTCATGACATCATCATGCAATGGTTGTAGAGTACATTGAAAAAATTGACTGTGGAGAGAATTGATGAGTTTGTTATGAAAGATGAAAGACTCCCCATCTTGCTGGAAAGGTGAGCTTAAATCTTACTTTATGTCATACATGCCTATATATCAGTTCTGAATGTCACATGCCTGTCAGGCTGCACATGCTGATGAAACATTTTGACTATCTGCACTAGCTTACACTAGTGACAAACCATCCATCAACAGTGGCGCAATCTGGAGGGATGATCATTCAGTGATTAGTTATTTTGTGTGTGACTTCGATGACATTAGCTAATAACATGTTGTTACCAATATGATATTTTATTATATTTTATATTCTATTCAAATATGCCATTCTATTCAGTACATATATTTACACATTTTATGCACAATACTCGTCCAAACGACAATGTAATTGGCCTTACAGGGATGAGTAAAGTTATAATGTATTGTATCTCAAGTAGATTCTTTCACATTCAGCCTGTTAATGTATCTCCGAGGAGACCAGATAAAAACTGTTACTGAGATTAAACAATCTGGTAGTCCTTAGATAACTTGAAATGCATACTTTAAGACTTCAGCTTCACATATAAATGTTGGCAAAACAATGTCTCATTTAAGAATGTGATAATTGATCGCCACAGACGCAAAACTGTGTGAATTTATTATGACAAGTGTGCTATATGTGTGTGTTTAGGATGCAAGAACACGGAGCAAAGACATTCCTACTGACAAACAGTGACTATAGTTACACATCTGTAAGTAGTACTAAGTACTTAGCCTGTATATACCATACTCATTCTTAAAAGCGTACACACCCTAATTGGTCTGCACACCCTTGTTCAGCAGTGTCTGACATCAATCTGTGATAAAAACCTATCATCAGTTCCACCATTTATTGTAATTAATTTCGTCATCAGAAAGTTGCACCTGCATCTGCAATCTTTGCACTCCTTTGATGACAAAATCACTTTTGATCGTCTGAAAGGTCCACAGCAGAGCGACCGTAACGTTGCAAGTTTAAAATAACAATGCTCCACAATCAGTAAAATCTTGCAGTCTACTTGTGACAGTACACGTAGTATTCTTGCCCTAAATATAGGGCAGACCATTTCCAGCTAATGGTCCGTATCCAGTAACAGGTCATTGTATGTGTTTTCAGAAAATCATGGCTTACCTGTTGGACTTCCCTGCCAAGGTATGTGGCAATTTGAACCGATATGAAAAAATGATTAACATTTTATGAGAAATTGTTTTTATCATTTGTGTTACAACTGAACTTCTAATGATACACAATATGTCTAAAATTAATAAAAGTCAACAGGTTTTGCTGGAAAATGTGAACAATTTGAGACCTACTGAGACACTCTTGAACAATATCGCACTGTTTATGTTACGTAATGTAGAAGGTAGTACCTGGCTGTAGACAGTGGTGGATGTTTGTGTAAAAGTTGTCTTCATGTATGATTTGCAAAAAGGTTGAAAACATGCCCCAAAAAATCCCTGGGGGCAATTGAACGGGAAAACTTTGTATGCAGTAACACCATAATTGGTTCTTAAAATTCAATTTTTTTTTAAATTACACCCCAACAAACAAATGGGTAAAACCTTTCCTTTCATTTATTGGTTTTTTGGAGAAAAATTTCAAACCAATTTTCCAGGTTGTTTTTCCCCGATAACAAATAATGCCCAATCCCCATTCAAATTTGAAATTTCCCAGATTTTAAATTCTTTTTGTGTTGAAAAGACAAACATTTAAACAATTTCTTAAATTTATTCTTTTTTTTCCCTAAACCAATACAAAACCCTTTTAAAGGGGTATTTTTAAGGGGGGATTAAATTCCCCCCTGAAAGTGACCAATGACGGGAGAAATTAAACTATTTAAAAATGGACTTTAACATTTAAGAATATTGGCTTTCCCCCCGGTGTCCCCAAAACCGGAAAAAACCAAGTAGATGACCTTGGGCATTGCATATCAATTTAGGTTTCGTTGTCTTAACCCAAACCTGCTCAAGTGCACATAAAACAAACTTCAAAAAGGAAAATGGTATTCCTTAGGGCTAAAAACCCCTTGAAAGTTTATTTGAAAACTTAAAACAATTTTTTTAAAGTTTTAAAATAAACTTTGGGGTTTTTTCCCACCCCAAAAGGAAATTAAATTTTCTTCCTACAGAACTTTGATTTTTTAGTGAATTGACCAGTTGGGTTAAGACACGGGGGAAGCCTAAATTGATTAGGGGCCCAATGCCCAAAGGTCATCTACTTTGGATTTTAAATTCGGTTTTGGTAAAACCAGGGGTTTAAAGCCCACTTTACTTAAATGTTAATGTTTTAACCATTTTGTAAATTTTGGGCCCTTCTCCCGGGTTCTTAATGGAAATTTTCAGGGATTAATTAGACCCCTTTGAACTAAACACCCAAAAGGGGTTTTGAAACTGGGGTTTAAAGGAAAAAAAAGAATAATAAATTTGAGAGAAATTTTGCTTCTAAAAGGTGCTTTAAAACACAAAAAGGAATTTTAAAAACCCCTGGAATTTTCATTTGAGGGTTTATGGGCCATTGACAATTAGTTTCGTTAGGTGGGGAAAACACAACCTGGAATATTGTGCTTTGAAAATTTTTTTTCCAAAAAAACCCATAAATGAATGGACAGTTTTTGTGGCGTGTGAATAATTAAAAAAAATTAATTTACACAAATCAACCCCTGTCAACCCGGGGTTCCTTCCTTTCCCCTTTTAACATTTAAACTTTT
>JAODUO010003660.1:0-11774 GCA_025642075.2 Ridgeia piscesae | reverse complement strand
CACTTTCAACCCTTTTAAAACTGATCTTGCTTTGTTTTCCCCCATTTGTCAATGTGTAAGTTAACAAGCCATTTTTGTAAGCGTTAACAAAGAACTTTGACTAGTACTATTTACACTTCAACTACCTACCATTTTTGGTGTAGCAACTAGCAAATGATGAACTAGCCACTTAGTCAATTTATAGTGAGCAGCTTCACTCATTCAGTCTCAACCTACTTCACTCTGTCTACTGCGAAGCATTGCGGATACTAACTGTCAAATTGTTCAACTCCAAATTCAAACAAACACAACTGATAACTTGCTAATGCAACAAGATCCTATGCTTGAAGGTTTAAGGTTTGTCAGTTCAAGTAACCATCGCAATTATGTGTATCAAGTTATGTAAGTACACAAGGTACTATAATGTTAGACTAATCAAAGTATAAAGTCCACAATAAAGGTGGAATTTCACGTGTAATAAAAACTCATGTAGAAATAATTGCTGGTGAAGATATAATCTTTGGAACATCATCCATCCTTTTCACAATGTAATTTCCTATTATTCACATCTTGAATATCACTGTGATGCAAAGTCAGAGGCGTCAACTATTTGACAATTATACAACTACGATGCACACACAAGCATCACAACACAACCTATGTGCTAAAAAGTTCAAAGAATGTCTACAACTAGGAGAAATTGAAATATTTTCATGTTGTAAGAAATAAACTTACTTTGGAGCATGTTTTTAAATATACAACGTTTCGACCCATCAGCTACAGGTCTTGGTCATGTACTGGGGTCACGTGTGCTGGCTCAGGTTTCTGCAGGATAATTTGGTTGTAGATGGCGGGCAGATGGTATCCCTGGTCTCTGTTCATGGTTAGGGACTCTCTGTTTGATATATAGTCTCCTTCATTTTCCTCTTGTGCCTGTTGGATTCTTGGGTCAGTACTTTGGTGTTATCCATGGACACTGAGTGACACATGCGACACCATACGTGACCAACACCTGTGGATGGTGGGTCGAAACGATGTACGCTTCAAAAGATATGCTCCAAAGTTAATTTCTTACAACATAGCCATATTTTGGAGCTGAACAATACATTCCATATCACATTTTTGTTGTTGCGCATTAGAGTTACCATTGTGTCACGTTGTTGTTTTGTCTATGCATTTATGTATATAATGTGCCAATACAAATTATAGTTTTGTCTATGCATGTATGCATATATTATATACAAAATATGTATTCATATACACAAATATTATGTATGAAAGAAGGAAACATTCTGTATTTTCTAATATTTATAAATCACTGACCTTCTGTTATCAATAACCTACTGTATGTTTTGTGTTAAAAACATTCATATTTGAATACCGTTTAGATGTATTTGCATTCGCAAACACACAGGCACACACACACATGTAGATAGATATACAGGTATACACGTAACACATGTCCAATGTAAATGTACGAACTATCTACATGACCTAAGACTGCTTCCATGATTCTTTTCATTGTTCGTTTCAGGCTTTTATGCAAATAAAATCTACCCAGTATTAACCCACGCAATTTTTTTACTAATCATTTGACAAACTGTAATGTCAGGTTGTTAAGAGTCAATGGAAAAATGGCTGTGGAAAGCCTGCTCTACATTTTAGCGATTGACACTGGCAAGATACCCAATGTAACTATCAAAAGATACTCTTTTGTTGGTTTTAACAAGTCTTACTAAACCGATAGCTTGTTACACAATACATAGTCAACATTGACAAACTTTGTTTTTGATGACAAAAAAAGGAATCAAGGAATCAGGTTAATTTGGCATGATTCTGATGAGTGACACACTCCCCTCACACAGCGCAATTTAAACTTTGGCATCAACCATATAAATGTTTGGCTAGCAGACTGTATGTGCCATCAGTCACTGTCCATAGCCAGTCTGTCTTGGGACATTTCATATCATCGACTAGCTTCATCGCTCAATTCGCCATCCTTTGTTACGTTTTCATTGGTATCCAGAACAGTCTCTGTTTTGTCTTCGGTGGTGCTGTTATCTGGTCCTGACTTGCTGCTTGGCAAACCGTGCGATGTGTGGTTGTCTTCGCCACAGCAGTCTGTGACAGACTTGTCGGCTGCTTGTTGTCTCTGGACCATCTCCAGACGAAACTTCTCGATGTCCTCCTGGCTGCAACAGTCAGATTGACGAACAACTGATCAGTATGTAACATTACGTTCTTAACACTACAGTGAACATGTTGAAAGTATTCTGACCATCAAATTGTGCTTAGTTACTTTTACTAAACTCATAACAATGTTTGTAATTTGAAAGTTTTGTCAGTACAACATGCTTAATTTGAAAACATCCAGTTTCCAAACAACCTTTACTGGCCATGCTGCCGAGGTGAACTGGTTGTTGAGGTTTTTCTTTGTTACTGTTAGTTGATACTGCCATGACTTTTTACAATCAATGACACTCTGGTGCTTCAGTCGAAACCTGCTCCTGTCAGCTCAATGTCTGGTCCTAACAGCCATGTTATTGCCCTCATCATGCAGTTGTTAGTGCTATTGACTGTGTTCTTGGTTGGTTTTAAGCTATTCCTGAGGACATAACAAACAGTTAATACATTTTTGAGGCCTTGGTGAACAAAATCCGATTTAGTAAACTACCATACTATGTACAAATTGCACATGGCATGAGAGCAAGTTAACAATTTTGAAATAACTTTCTACTTGCTCTAACCATCCTCACTGACGATAGCAAATGTAAAACAAAAAATGTTAAACATTATAATATGAACAGAAACAAAATAATTTCTGAAACCATTGCCTAATTGATATTAACATTTTGACGGCTATTTGCAAAAAATGCATTTTTTCTTGACTTTTGCTCCATGCAACTCTGGAAGTATTTAAGTTATAACAATGACGTTTATTGCATTTTACAATATTTTCTTCACACTTTAAGCTACAAGCTTACATTTGTAAAAAGTTGCAAAAGTATTTTGTAATACAGTAGAACCTTTCTTGTAGGGTCACCTGTCCATCCAAGCAAACGTGTCCCTACATTGCAGGTGTTCCCTAGTCACAGGGACAGGAATTTGCGACAATGTTTTCCCGAACATACAATATTTACATCCACATACATAAATCACATTTATGCCCAGTTATATTACCCATTAAAATGATGTGTAATAATATCACATTTAGTATTAAACAACCCCTCATTTAAGACTGTTTTGTATTAATTCATAGGTTTACGCATATCATAATAATTAATGTTCATATAGCATGTATGCTTTTGATAACAAAACTAAGTATTAAACTACACAAAATACAAATTAGAAAATAGAAAATAAGAATAACAACAATAACAACATTTTCATTTATTTTGTGTGACATGTTTTAATTTTGAATAGTTTTTACAATATAATAAATTATTATTATCTGATTGTTATTTCAAATTTGATCTGAGGGGCTAAAAAGTGCTGCCACCTCACAGCGTCTGGGTAATCACACTGCGGTCACCATTTTGTTTATTGTTTCAGTGGTGCAAACGATCATTTACTTTCTGAACTAACCATGAAAACAACTTCTTACAGCCGTCAAACTTCCTGTCTCATAACTTATATAAACATACACACGCTAGGTTACAAAATAAAATCATTTAAATTCCGGTAAAGATATACAATTCACAAATAAAAATCGTGGTAACTCAACATCACCAGTAACGCGCAGGCCATAGATTACCGTGGCGTAACGTCAGTATTTTATCGCAGCATCACTACATAAATGAGCTTAAATTCTGGTTTTGTCTTAAACTAACATGAAACTTAGCATAAAATCAGTAGACCTCTCTTACGTTTGTTTTTGCTTGACATAACTAGAAACTTGGAGAAAAATAAATTCAGTTTGGATAGATCGATTGCGAGAGCGGCTGTAAATTTAAAGGAATCACCAGCTGTGGGCCGAAATCCCGCACGCTTTCTCCGTTCCCAGCATCCATTGAGCTGAACAGGAAATGGTCGCTGCCATCTTTGAAATGTTATCGAAATAAATTTTTCAAAAAATAAGTTCACTGTCTGCCCTAGCAGGTGAAAAATAACACAAAATCGCTGTCCGCATCCACTAGGTGGCCGCTCATCTCAGGGAGATTTCCATTGAAAGCTGATCGGGACATCGGAAAACTGTCCGTACACAGCAGGTGGTTGCTCGTCGCGGGGGCCGCTGAAGACAGGTTCTACTTATATGTACTTATAACCAAAATTGCATTAATTTTTTAAATATTAACAATACATGTTTTGTAATATTTTAAATATCTTGTAGTTGTAGTAGTATAAATATGATAGTGAAATAATTATAGTTGTGTGTACTACAAGCTAGTGGTACATTAACGCACTACATACCTGATGTGCACAAAGACAATTCCGTTGATGAGGTTGAGTGTGTCAAGCACATTGGACAATGATGGAGTATGAATCTGTAACATGCAACAACTGCGTTTAAGACCAGAAATGGCAGGTAGACAAAACAATTATTACTTTCTGCAGTCAAGTTCTTTCTCCCCAATGTACAGGATGTGTTTTACTAACAGAGAAAAAAAAAAATTAAGCCTAACCCCATTACCATGTTAAACAAAATGTCCACAATTTTGCGCAAATATTGGCACATTTGGAAACACTGCCATTCTTTGATGAATTTGTGTATAATGCCTGAAAATCAATGTTCAATACACTTTCTATTCCGCAAAGACTACAGCACATTTTACCTTTGCTATCAGTGTTAATAACAATTATACACATGAATTTCATTACTACTGCTGCATGGCATCTCATGAATCTAACACAGCCACATACAGTTCTCACATTAAGAGCTTTAAAAAAAATTGGCCCAAAAAAAAAATTTGGCCCAAAACCCAATATTTGGCATTCACTTTCTGATGGCTCGATATAAATTTTGCTAGGCAACAGGCCCGTGGTGGACAGGTAAATTATGAGTAAGAGTTTGACATGTTATTTGTACCCAGCACTCACCTGCAGTGGAGGCATGTTGGAGATGCGTTCACCCTTTGAGATTTGGTTCATTGTCTTCTGGAACTTGACGGCTTGTTGTGTGAGGTGCTTCAGACACTCTGTGCTCTCTCGGGTCCTCTCATGGCCCTTTCCCCATTAACCCCCCGAAAAAATACATGCCCAACACACCATAAAAACATGTTCACAACAAATTTATAGTGCTGGTTTAACCCATTTTGCCGGGGAAAACCAATTTTTTCGATACTAAACTACCTAATACAAAAAACAATTCCATAAAAAAGAATAGTGGCTGAAAAATTTAAATTACAAATTTTGGGAAAATTTTGTTTCGAGATTGTTGGGTTTGATCCCGAAGGGGGGAAAAAATTTCAAAATTTTTTTGATATGTTTGTGGTTTTTTGGAACCAAAAATTCGGGCCCGAAAACAATTTACCAAAAATATGAAATTTGGCCTGAAAAAAATTAATTAAGCACGAAATTTTTTAAAAACATTTTTACCCGGTTTTGAACCTTTGGCAAAAACCCAAGTTTTTCAAACTCACAAAAAATTTAATATTAAATAAAACAATAAGACAAAAACTGCAAAAGAGAAAATTTTTAAACCAAAAAGTGAAAAATAAAAAAAAAATTTTAAAAAAAATTTTCCTAAATTTTTTTTTTTTTAATAAAAAATTTAAATTTTGGTTCACATATGCGCTTTTAATTGTTTTTTTAAAAAAAAACCCCTTCATCTTTCTGTTTTCCTGCCCGGGTTTTTAAAACCCAGCTTGAAATTTCGTTAGTGAATTTGCAAACAGCTGTGGTGAAATACTGTTATTAATAAAAAAAAATTCAGTGCAATTAATTAATTTATTTGTCACTAGGTATTTTATTGCAGTTGTCTTTATTGTTTTACTATTATATTACAATTACCTTTTTGGGAAATGAAACATTGTGTGTGTGTTTCTGTAGCATTAGTCTAAGCGGATAATGTGTTTCTTAGGAGATCTCTACTGTACTGAATTAGACTTACAACGTAAATTCCGAGTATCAAATACAAATCTGGTATTGATTGATCACGACAAATTCTGGTATCAAACCAGCAACATATCGATCGATATCGAAACATTCTGGTATCGAACCAGCAATATATCGATCAATATCGAAGAATTCTGGTATCGAACCAGCACTACTGGGTACTTCTGTTGCATACTACTGGGAACTGTGTTCTATATGAATATTAGACGTGAGTATCGAGTATCGAACAAAATTCAGGTATCGATCGGTATCGAACAAAACCTGGTATCAAACCAGCACTAGTGACAATTTGTTGTGAGACATGTTATTGATGGTGTGTTGTGAGGCATGTGACGTGTTGTTCATGATGTGTTGGTTCACAGCTGGGAGAGGTCCATGAGAGGACCCGAGAGAGCACAGAGTGTCTGAAGCACCTCACACAACAAGCCGTCAAGTTCCAGAAGACAATGAACCAAATCTCAAAGGGTGAACGCATCTCCAACATGCCTCCACTGCAGGTGAGTGCTGGGTACAAATAACATGTCAAACTCTTACTCATAATTTACCTGTCCACCACGGGCCTGTTGCCTAGCAAAATTTATATCGAGCCATCAGAAAGTGAATGCCAAATATGTGGGCATTTGGGCATTTCATAGTTTATTTTGTTGAAATTATGGCCAATGCTTTCTTTGATGACAGCTCTTAATGTGAGAACTGTATGTGGCTGTGTTAGATTCATGAGATGCCATGCAGCAGTAGTAATGAAATTCATGTGTATAATTGTTATTAACACTGATAGCAAAGGTAAAATGTGCTGTAGTCTTTGCGGAATAGAAAGTGTATTGAACATTGATTTTCAGGCATTATACACAAATTCATCAAAGAATGGCAGTGTTTCCAAATGTGCCAATATTTGCGCAAAATTGTGGACATTTTGTTTAACATGGTAATGGGGTTAGGCTTAAATTTTTTTTTACTCAGTGTTAGTAAAACACATCCTGTACATTGGGGAGAAAGAACTTGACTGCAGAAAGTAATAATTGTTTTGTCTACCTGCCATTTCTGGTCTTAAACGCAGTTGTTGCATGTTACAGATTCATACTCCATCATTGTCCAATGTGCTTGACACACTCAACCTCATCAACGGAATTGTCTTTGTGCACATCAGGTATGTAGTGCGTTAATGTACCACTAGCTTGTAGTACACACAACTATAATTATTTCACTATCATATTTATACTACTACAACTACAAGATATTTAAAATATTACAAAACATGTATTGTTAATATTAAAAAAAATTTAAAGCAATTTTGGTTATAAGTACATATAAGTAGAACCTGTCTTCAGCGGCCCCCGCGACGAGCAACCACCTGCTGTTACGGACAGTTTTCCGATGTCCCGATCAGCTTTCAATGGAAATCTCCCTGAGATGAGCGGCCACCTAGTGGATGCGGACAGCGATTTTGTGTTATTTTTCACCTGCTAGGGCAGACAGTGAACTTATTTTTTGAAAAATTTATTTCGATAACATTTCAAAGATGGCAGCGACCATTTCCTGTTCAGCTCAATGGATGCTGGGAACGGAGAAAGCGTGCGGGATTTCGGCCCACAGCTGGTGATTCCTTTAAATTTACAGCCGCTCTTGCAATCGATCTATCCAAACTGAATTTATTTTTCTCCAAGTTTCTAGTTATGTCAAGCAAAAACAAACGTAAGAGAGGTCTACTGATTTTATGCTAAGTTTCATGTTAGTTTAAGACAAAACCAGAATTTAAGCTCATTTATGTAGTGATGCTGCGATAAAATACTGACGTTACGCCACGGTAATCTATGGCCTGCGCGTTACGGTGATGTTGAGTTACCACGATTTTTATTTGTGAATTGTATATCTTTACCGGAATTTAAATGATTTTATTTTGTAACCTAGCGTGTGTATGTTTATATAAGTTATGAGACAGGAAGTTTGACGGCTGTAAGAAGTTGTTTTCATGGTTAGTTCAGAAAGTAAATGATCGTTTGCACCACTGAAACAATAAACAAAATGGTGACCGCAGTGTGATTACCCAGACGCTGTGAGGTGGCAGCACTTTTTAGCCCCTCAGATCAAATTTGAAATAACAATCAGATAATAATAATTTATTATATTGTAAAAACTATTCAAAATTAAAACATGTCACACAAAATAAATGAAAATGTTGTTATTGTTGTTAATGTGTCGTCTCATTTTACTATTTTCTAATTTGTATTTTGTGTAGTTTAATACTTAGTTTTGTTATCAAAAGCATACATGCTATATGAACATTAATTATTATGATATGCGTAAACCTATGAATTAATACAAAACAGTCTTAAATGAGGGGTTGTTCTGTAATACTAAATGTGATATTATTACACATCATTTTAATGGGTAATATAACTGGGCATAAATGTGATTTATGTATGTGGATGTAAATATTGTATGTTCGGGAAAACATTGTCGCAAATTCCTGTCCCTGTGACTAGGGAACACCTGCAATGTAGGGACACGTTTGCTTGGATGGACAGGTGACCCTACAAGAAAGGTTCTACTGTATTACAAAATACTTTTGCAACTTTTTACAAATGTAAGCTTGTAGCTTAAAGTGTGAAAAAAATATTGTAAAATGCAATAAACGTCATTGTTATAACTTAAATACTTCCAGAGTTGCATGGAGCAAAAGTCAAGAAAAAATGCATTTTTTGCAAATAGCCGTCAAAATGTTAATATCAATTAGGCAATGGTTTCAGAAATTATTTTGTTTCTGTTCATATTATAATGTTTAACATTTTTTGTTTTACATTTGCTATCGTCAGTGAGGATGGTTAGAGCAAGTAGAAAGTTATTTCAAAATTGTTAACTTGCTCTCATGCCATGTGCAATTTGTACATAGTATGGTAGTTTACTAAATCGGATTTTGTTCACCAAGGCCTCAAAAATGTATTAACTGTTTGTTATGTCCTCAGGAATAGCTTAAAACCAACCAAGAACACAGTCAATAGCACTAACAACTGCATGATGAGGGCAATAACATGGCTGTTAGGACCAGACATTGAGCTGACAGGAGCAGGTTTCGACTGAAGCACCAGAGTGTCATTGATTGTAAAAAGTCATGGCAGTATCAACTAACAGTAACAAAGAAAAACCTCAACAACCAGTTCACCTCGGCAGCATGGCCAGTAAAGGTTGTTTGGAAACTGGATGTTTTCAAATTAAGCATGTTGTACTGACAAAACTTTCAAATTACAAACATTGTTATGAGTTTAGTAAAAGTAACTAAGCACAATTTGATGGTCAGAATACTTTCAACATGTTCACTGTAGTGTTAAGAACGTAATGTTACATACTGATCAGTTGTTCGTCAATCTGACTGTTGCAGCCAGGAGGACATCGAGAAGTTTCGTCTGGAGATGGTCCAGAGACAACAAGCAGCCGACAAGTCTGTCACAGACTGCTGTGGCGAAGACAACCACACATCGCACGGTTTGCCAAGCAGCAAGTCAGGACCAGATAACAGCACCACCGAAGACAAAACAGAGACTGTTCTGGATACCAATGAAAACGTAACAAAGGATGGCGAATTGAGCGATGAAGCTAGTCGATGATATGAAATGTCCCAAGACAGACTGGCTATGGACAGTGACTGATGGCACATACAGTCTGCTAGCCAAACATTTATATGGTTGATGCCAAAGTTTAAATTGCGCTGTGTGAGGGGAGTGTGTCACTCATCAGAATCATGCCAAATTAACCTGATTCCTTGATTCCTTTTTTTGTCATCAAAAACAAAGTTTGTCAATGTTGACTATGTATTGTGTAACAAGCTATCGGTTTAGTAAGACTTGTTAAAACCAACAAAAGAGTATCTTTTGATAGTTACATTGGGTATCTTGCCAGTGTCAATCGCTAAAATGTAGAGCAGGCTTTCCACAGCCATTTTTCCATTGACTCTTAACAACCTGACATTACAGTTTGTCAAATGATTAGTAAAAAAATTGCGTGGGTTAATACTGGGTAGATTTTATTTGCATAAAAGCCTGAAACGAACAATGAAAAGAATCATGGAAGCAGTCTTAGGTCATGTAGATAGTTCGTACATTTACATTGGACATGTGTTACGTGTATACCTGTATATCTATCTACATGTGTGTGTGTGCCTGTGTGTTTGCGAATGCAAATACATCTAAACGGTATTCAAATATGAATGTTTTTAACACAAAACATACAGTAGGTTATTGATAACAGAAGGTCAGTGATTTATAAATATTAGAAAATACAGAATGTTTCCTTCTTTCATACATAATATTTGTGTATATGAATACATATTTTGTATATAATATATGCATACATGCATAGACAAAACTATAATTTGTATTGGCACATTATATACATAAATGCATAGACAAAACAACAACGTGACACAATGGTAACTCTAATGCGCAACAACAAAAATGTGATATGGAATGTATTGTTCAGCTCCAAAATATGGCTATGTTGTAAGAAATTAACTTTGGAGCATATCTTTTGAAGCGTACATCGTTTCGACCCACCATCCACAGGTGTTGGTCACGTATGGTGTCGCATGTGTCACTCAGTGTCCATGGATAACACCAAAGTACTGACCCAAGAATCCAACGGGCACAAGAGGAAAATGAAGGAGACTATATATCAAACAGAGAGTCCCTAACCATGAACAGAGACCAGGGATACCATCTGCCCGCCATCTACAACCAAATTATCCTGCAGAAACCTGAGCCAGCACACGTGACCCCAGTACATGACCAAGACCTGTAGCTGATGGGTCGAAACGTTGTATATTTAAAAACATGCTCCAAAGTAAGTTTATTTCTTACAACATGAAAATATTTCAATTTCTCCTAGTTGTAGACATTCTTTGAACTTTTTAGCACATAGGTTGTGTTGTGATGCTTGTGTGTGCATCGTAGTTGTATAATTGTCAAATAGTTGACGCCTCTGACTTTGCATCACAGTGATATTCAAGATGTGAATAATAGGAAATTACATTGTGAAAAGGATGGATGATGTTCCAAAGATTATATCTTCACCAGCAATTATTTCTACATGAGTTTTTATTACACGTGAAATTCCACCTTTATTGTGGACTTTATACTTTGATTAGTCTAACATTATAGTACCTTGTGTACTTACATAACTTGATACACATAATTGCGATGGTTACTTGAACTGACAAACCTTAAACCTTCAAGCATAGGATCTTGTTGCATTAGCAAGTTATCAGTTGTGTTTGTTTGAATTTGGAGTTGAACAATTTGACAGTTAGTATCCGCAATGCTTCGCAGTAGACAGAGTGAAGTAGGTTGAGACTGAATGAGTGAAGCTGCTCACTATAAATTGACTAAGTGGCTAGTTCATCATTTGCTAGTTGCTACACCAAAAATGGTAGGTTAGTTGAAGTCGCTAAATAGTATCTAGCTCACACAGTTCATAATCATGTCTCAATCTTGCTGTATCAAGAAGTTATGGTCTTGTTAACTTACAGCATTGACATAAGTGGGTGCAACAGTCTTGACAATGCAAGTATCAGTTTAATCGAGCCTTGAATGTGTATGTGCGTGCGTGCGTGCGTGTGTTTGTGTGTGTGTGTGTATATATACTCTTATAATGGTTGATATGGAAGACATTAACTTGCGTTGGCTTGAGCAGAAAAGTACAAATAAAGAGCTGTGCTCACTTGCATTTGGTTGTCCACGTTTAGTCCTGGT
>JAODUO010003659.1:0-10000 GCA_025642075.2 Ridgeia piscesae | reverse complement strand
TGCACTGTGTTCAACTGGCCATGGGATGAGATATGGTTTGAATAATACAACCAAAGTTATATTGCTAACAGCAGTTGTGAGGGACATTGGTTTTGAAAATGTCACAGATATGAGTCTTTCTGAAAGTTAATGGTTGTGGAGTACTGCTGATACTGGCAAGCAGAGAGATGTTGTTCTCACCATGCTGCTGCTTGACTCAAATGTCTTATAGGATGTGCACAGTTAACTTAAACATTTATTTAACATACAACTGTATAAACATTCATGTGAAATATGCGATAGTCTTGCAGTTTCTTAAACGTGTTACTTTGCATGTAGGAGCTATTTATCACAGAATGGATGACATTGTACAGTGTCTGTTTAATTTACACATTAAGTGAATTTGTAGAGTCTCGATGGCTAAGTAAGGTTTCACTGTTGCCCATGTGGTTATACATATGTTAGCTAATGTTGAAAACCAACTTGATGCGAGATCCAGTGGGTTGTCTATATTCTGGTGGGCTATGTTTATTCTAGTGGACTTAATCTGTTGGTGGGTTATTTTTATTCTGGTGGGCTATCTTTATGCTGGTGGGCTATATATATTTTGGTGGGTTATCTTAAGTTTAGTGGGCCATCTGTATTCTGGTGGGCTAATTTTATTTTGTTGGGCTGTTTTATTTAGTTGACATGTCTTTATTCTGCTGAACCGTCTACTGACATAGTGTTATTAGATCAAGCGTATCATATTACTACTCGTTTTATATTTATTATCTAATCTCTCTGCTGTGAATGTTCACGTGCTATTTACACAAATATTCCCACTCCCTTGGAAGAAAGATTCAAACTGACTGAATCATAATTGTCAAACCATTCCATGAATGGCAAAACATTACCTTGTAGATACAAAAAAGATTATTAAACGCATACCATAGTGCCACACTGCTGTGTGATAAAACCTTAGTAGCACGAAGCAACATACATATGCACTAAGAAAAACATGCATACTTACAGGTTCGTGCATATAGACGGTTTCACAAGTTGTCAGCAGATGGTTTAAGCCAAGTTAATATTAATCTGTGCCATCACAGCCGCATTCACAATGTCATTTACTTTAGATGTGTTCACCATCTCTTTCGTTTCAGGTACATTCTTCATATCATTCTCTTCACCAACATTCATAATCTATCTATCTCTCTGCCTCATTCTCTGTCTCTCTCTCTCCCTATTTATCTCTCTCCCTCGCTCTCTTCAGACACGTTCACTGTCACTCTTCAGACATGTAAACTATCCCCGTCTCTTTCTCTCGCTCACTCTCTCGCTCTCACCAGCCACCCTCACCCACTTTACTGTCTTCTGTTTTGGACGCAACCTCTCTGTCTTTCTCTCTCCGTCTCTATCTTTCTTCAGCCACGTTAACCGTCACCTTTCAAACATGTACACACACTATCGCTCTCTCTCACGTTGTCGCTTTTCTTCATGCAGCCATGCTCGCGTCCCTTATTATTTTATGGTGTGGACCCCACCTCTCTCTTTCTCTATCTCTCTCTCTCCAGCCACACTCACCCATTTTACTATCTTCTGCTGTGGACGCCACCTCCCTCCCTTTCTCTCTCACTCTCGCTTTCTCTCTTCAGCCACACTCACCCACTTTACTCTCTTCTGTTGGGTCTACAGCCTCTCTGTGTCTATCTTCAGCCACGTTAACCGTCACTCTTCTGACACGTACACTACCCCCATCTCTATCTATCTCTCTCTCTCTCTCTCCAGCCAATCATGATATGTCGGACTGAAGTCTCCATTTTCCCTATAGCAGCAGTCTGAAACATAAGGTTTCTTCAGCACATGGTCCACCCCTGGGATATGGGCCTTACTTACATCCTTGACTTCTTGCAACTACCATACTTTGATAGCGCTACTGTCCTCAACATATTCTACGCTCACCTTTGCAAGAGTTATGATTGTTGTGTAACTTGATAACCTGCCAGTACTCTGACGCTGGCCGTATGGCGCTGTCAGCATGAAACATGTTATCTGCCTTCTTCTACAGCCCACATGTAGGTCTTACGTCGTACTTGTGTGAATTGGATATTAATCCCTTTTTTTTTTTGGCAATCAGTATGCACAACATTTACAAAAACAATTCATATTCCTGCTTATGTATGTATATATATATATATATATATATATATATATATATATATATATATATATGTATGTATATATATACATATACACACATAAGTAGTTCAATGCAATTCTAAAATATCACAAAACCAGCTAAACTTATGAAATGGAATCAATGTGTGTGCACACAACATGTAGTGTTTGCATAAGGAACACCAACAGGGTATGAACCTGCCACACACAGCACTGAATCGACATTACCCTATACTATGCAAGTGAACAAAATTCTTCTGATATAATGAAAAGGAAAATATGTAAGTTGAAGATATGTTCGATATTTTCGTTATGTGTTATAGTGTTTTGATTGTTGTTTTACTGATGCAGGTACTTTGTCACGTGTTGTGTACACGTATGAAGGGGTGGTAATGTACGCGGTTATACTGATTGGGTAGTTGTATTTGTATTTACTGTGTTTCTTAATTATTTAAAAAATCTATAAATTTAACATGAATAAATATCTCATTGAAAAGATTATAACCAAAGGTTATACTAGATAACATATACATGTATAAATAAAAGCAAACAAATTTTAACAAGTATCTTAACATTGAATGATCGCAGTTATTTATTCATACATTGAATATATTATTATCAATATATTGTAGTTAGTTTTATTAACTTGTTGACGATTAAAGACGTCGTAGTATATTTAAATAGTAAAATGATTGTATTTACGATGAATAAAATAGTTATCATATAATGTATGCTATTAACTCTTTCACAATTTAAAATAGTTGCAGCATTTTTGTAACTTTTATTAATAATAATTATAGTTTTCTGTACGTGCAACAAATTAACTAAAGCTTACCGTGAAGCTGAGTTGTGCACGATTAAAACAACAGAAAATACTTGTTAAAGTTAAACATAAAACGCTGTTAAAACACTTGAATAGAACACAATACAAGCTTTGAATTTAATTAATATTCATAATATACAGTAACAATAACAGACTGTTTGAAAGAAAAACTTTGAAAAAGAAAAAGTGAGAGGGAATGAGGAAGTGGGAGACACTGGGTACATAGCCTATAGTACAATCTAATGCACTACTAGGGCCAGAGATACCTCATTGGTTGCTCCTCGGAACTTTCCTGTGGCAAGGTTAGTCACAATCCAAACTCCCTCACAACTGACCGACTTCCGCCGGAAGTGTTCCCTATGGGAGGGAAATACCTAGCCCAAGCCCCGGTGCGCCAGACCGGTTGTGACGCTCACTCGTGCGAGCGTCACTGGTACCCCCTTCCGCCACGTGCGGTTGAAACACTCAGTCAATAAAGGTAGCCATTTTGTTTGCTTATAAGCAATGTCCAGCCTTAGCTGGCGAAATTGTGGTGTCAACTTGTAAGACACGTAAGCTGATAATATCTGACGTGATTTATGTTGTAGCATTACATTAAAACTCTGCTTATTACATTAAAACTCTGCTTATATGTTATGCTACATCATATGATACATCAAACATGTTAACACGCATAACTATAATTATTAATTTTGACTAATGCAGATTCATGGTATGAATAGCGGAAGTTGGGCAACAATATGGCGCACACATCGCCGACGTTTTCTCCTTCATAAAATTAAACAAGGCATTATGTTTAAACGCAGATACATATACCCGCATTGATATACGATAATTCATAATTTAAGATAATAAATAGATGCATTAAAACCTATTAGTTATTTGTTATTTTATTTAATAAATAAATACAATGCTCAGCTACGATTTATATCGATGCAAATCACAAGTGCATATATTCATTACATATCAAATATGTTCCAAAGTTATGTTTTGATTAACGAGAAATGGGTTATCTGCGTAATTATATTCATTGTAGAGTGACGCTAACATTTATGCATAATGATAATAATTTTAGTATTCCGTATGCGTGCTGGTTTTACTATACTGGTTAGCAATATAGAATGTCGACACTGTACCACGTGGCAATATATGTATATGTAATGTTCTACCAACAGTTGCATATTGCCGTTTTAAATACAACAACAACATTACACACATAGTCTACCTTAAAGCTCTGTAGCAGTCGTCGCTCTTTTTTGGCGTCTGATTTTATATCCCAATGTTTGATGATTCCCAAAGTGCAACATGTGCAGCTCATTCGAGAACAACTGTCAAAGCGTCAAATGTGTATCGTTTGCTGAATATCATACGATACACTGCACCCGACCCAACACGAATCATCCATAAACACGTAAAGTTGGTCTTGTACTGAAAACCAGAAGAACTGCATTTCGACTAGAACTGCACTTCGACGAATCCATGCTTTCGAACGAACGCTTAAGTCATTTGTTTGTAACAACTCTCAGGTGCAACGCGACAGATGTTACTAATCATACGTTGTCAATGTGTGCGTTCTTGCGCGGGACCAAGAACATACCATTGTCGGAGCCCGCACGTCAGGCTAAGAATGTCCACGGCAGTGAAGCTTTGCATTGTCTGTGTTAATTGACAATGAAACATGACAGGTATTACCGACGGACAAAACCAGGTTGCTTTGCACAGTAGTTTCACTCTTCTTGTCGAATGTGCAAATACCCATGACCGTACTGAATTGCGGCTGGCGGGGTGAAAAGGATTGGTGGAATAAAGTATGGAGGAAGACGGGTGTAGAGAGACAGTGATAAGGGAAATAGTAGAGGATAAAGAAAGTGAGGGAGAGCGAGAGGGAGAGGGGCGGCCAGTCAGGGAGGAAGAGAGATAGACAATATTTTGTATGTTTAAAGGAAGGGATGGGGGATGTGAAATCAACAGGAAGACAGACAAACAGAGACAAACAACCAACTTGTTCACTCTGACACATTGCGCATCAGAACGATAAGGGATTGCAACGCCACTCATTTATTATTATGCCTTTCTTCATCTATTTGCTAAAGTCCACAAGGAACAGTTTAAATAATAATCACAACGGTATTTTTTGTGTGTGTGTGTGTGTGTGTGTGTGTGTGTGTGTGTGTGTGTGTGTGTGTGTGTGTGTGTGTGTGTGTGTGTGTGTGTGTGTGTGTGTGTGTGTTGTGTGTGTGTGTGTGTGTGTGTGTGTGTGTGTGTGTGTGTGTGTGTGTGTGTGTGTGTGTGTGTGTGTGTGTGTTGTGTTTTTGTGTGTGTTTTTTGTTGTGGTTGTTTTTTTTTGTGTGTTGGGTGGGTTTTGTGGTGGGGGTTGTGTTTTGTTGTTTGGGGGGGGGGTTTTTTTGTTTTTTTGGGTTGTGGGTTTTTAAACAAAAAACCCCCCCTTGTGAGTGAATTAAATTGTTGGGTTGAAAAAAATAAATTAATTTCCCTGACACTTGGGAGAAAGGGATGGTGGGGGGCTGAAGCTTTTTGAAAGAAGGGGATTCATTTTTTACCCAGGGAAAAAAAAGGTTTTAAGTGCTAAGATTGTTGAAGTTGGAAAGATCGACAAATTTAAGCGCCCCGAAAAGGAAGGGGAATGAAGAAAGGGTGAAATTTAGAAAAGAAAAGGGGGAACAACCCGGAAAAAAGGGTGTTTGCCCTAGGAAACTAAAAATTGGAGAATAACCTTGGAAGGGGGCGGGAAAAAATGGATTTTGACAAAAAAAAAACCTGGGGGGCCCAGGTGCATTTAAAAAATAAACAAGGTATGGCAAAATTAAACCTTAGGGTGACACCCCCAAATAAAAAAAAGTTTGGGAAAAAACACCAAAACCCCAGTTGGGGGGTTATGCACAAAGCGGGTTTTCCTTGGGGAACTTTCGGGGGAAAAGGGAGCCCCAACTGCAGCTGGGTGACTCACAGCGCGTTGTATCAATGGCAGCAGTTGTTTACTGCTTGTGTAAATTCTACGACTGTCCGCATAATCGTGGACATAAGGGTGTTTACCTACATGTCAGTCTGTCAATGTTGAATGGTAATTACTAAATATTGACAAATTAAATTGCTATTATTATTAAATGATTTTTTTTTTTGCATTTATTATTACTGTATACGTGATTGTACATAGTTCATAGTGACAGTATGTATATCTTCATAAATATGGACATTATTGGCCTTTTACTAAGATGTGTAGATCTATGAAAGTGGCGTGCTTCTTATAACATATTGACTAATTAATTAAATTATTATTACATTATTTATTTATTTACATTTGTAACGTTCTGTTAATGTAGTTATACACATTGCATAATAATATGTGTTATTATCTTCATAATCATGGACATTGCGGCCTTTTGTTTTTATATTGGTCTGTATACGAATATTGATTAATTTATTAATATTACATAACTATTAAATCATACCTCTTACCACAATTGCAGTTTTTTTACAAATTGTATATTTATATAAACATATATTCATGGACATTGTGCCATTTTACAAAAACCGTTTCTTGCTAATTATTACGTATTAACTAATTTATTTATTTATTACTACATGACTAGGTAATATATATTTATTCTCATAATAAATGTGGTTATGCACACTGCATAATATGTATAAATATCTTCATATTTATGAACTCTGCTGGTCTTAATTAGAATGTGTTGGTCTGTTAACTTGGTGCACTACTTAGGTAATAGTAACTAATTAACTGAATTAATTAGTATGAAGAAAAAATATTGCAAATTTATTACTCCATTCAATGCATTTCAAAACACTGCGAACAATATTTTAATAGTTATATAAATAACACAGTTATGCAATTTTAAATTCACTTTTATTCAAATATTTATCAACAGAAAAATAAATGAGCTCATTGCCAGTTTTTAGGTCCTCCACACTCCGCAACCTCGTCGATAGAGCGTTGACCTCTGCCATCACATCATTCCATCCCTTGTTCTGTCCCTGTTGGACAAGGTTGATTTTAATCGGCCTTGTAACAGTTCTTATATTTGGCCGTACGCCTGCATTAAGGCCATAATCTCAGCATGAGAAAGGTTGTCCTTATAATGTCGCTGTTGTCTCACTGCTTCCACCATGAGGACTGTCTGAGGTGAACTGAATTCTGGGAAGATTTGTTCTCAAAACGCGGCAATCCGCTTATTGGTTACTCGTGTCGGTATCCCCTAGTTGGGCGGCATCTGGGTGGCTGTTGTGCACGGTCACCCAGCTAGGTGACACCTAGAGAGATGGAGGTAATTTTACCGCTTAACTTGGGTGCGTGTCATGCAACCGGCCACTGGAGAAGGCCTATGCTACAATCTCAAGAGAAATGACAATGGGAACACTGATGTGGATGGGGGTCCCAGGGGGAGGTCAGATTGGTGCAGGGGACACGAAGAGCAGGGAGCTGTGTGGACCGGGGGTGTAAGGAGAGTCCAAAGTAAATGTTGGCCTGATACATGGGAGCGCCTTGACCCCATTGTTTTTATCGCTATGGTGGAACTGATAAGCAGAAAGATTTGAATAAGTCATATTCCACACACAAAAATGGTACGCAGGTGGTCTGACAGTGGTGGAAGATGGGAAACCATGCAAATCTCCAAGAACAGTTGATAAAGTGGAAAGATATTTTCAGCAGACATGGATTGAGAGTACGCTTGGTGAAGACGGAGGTAATGTGGGTGGGATTTAGAAGGAAAGAGCTGTAAATACACCTGGATGGGAAGAAGCTTAAGCAAAGAGACAATTTTGCCTACCTGGGTGGAGCGATATGTAGGGTTGACATTTCGCCAATCTCGAAAGGGAAAACCTTTGGGGTGTGGCTTGGACGTTGGCGTGGGTGTTCAGTTAAAAAAGGTAAAGGTAACTAACTTCTTATATAGAGCAGTATCCCTTCCTCAGAAAAATGTGTCAACTTATAAAGTATCACCCTGCAATCTGTGCTGTGCGGCTTCATTTGGTACATAGGGAGTCTTACCTCACTACCAAACAAGGTGAAAACATTGAAAACAATGGCATATCCACTTATTTGGCACAGTAAACCCAAGGCTTTGAAAAGGGAATCACTATTAAACACATTTGCTGACGAAGGTCTTAACATTGTAGATATTAGAACTAAAATATAATCTCTATTTGTGAAACTTCAGCAATTAATTAAAGAGCATAGAGCCAAGTAGACCTTCTTAGTAGTGTATTGGCTAGGTATACAGTTAAAGAGTATGTACTTCTGCTCCGCCTTTACCCACCTTAAATGTCATGGTACTGGTTCACGTGCGGGTAATCTAGTCGGAGAGACAAGCCGTCAATCGATGTCTTTTCGAAGACTTTCAATGTTATTAGTAAGATCATTTCTTTCAAATTAAGCTATTGCTTAGAACTGTATCAGCTTAGAGAACATGTTAAAGGCGCTTCTTTCGAGTTTCACTTGCTCCGCGCAACATAATCGGCACATCCCATGATCGTTCGACAGACAGTCACACGTGCGTGGACAGCCAGTCTCTGCCACGCCCCACGACCGTCGTCCGGTACAAAATTACGCAACGTGTACTGGAGCGCCAGCGACCGATGTCGCTTCGATCAGCACAGCAACTTGTCTCTTGTTTCGGCCGGCCGCATCTATTCACACTCATTCAACTGGATCGTGTTTACAAACACGCCGAACGCTGATATGAACATGTGGGGGTCGGTCACATTTGATTTGTGGGTGACCTAGTGGCGTGTTGACCCCCACCAATTTGGTGTCAATCGTAAATAATGTGTAATTATAATATTGTTGGTGTTGGTTGTACATAATTATGTATAATGCATGTAGGTGTTGATTTCCAATGCCTTTGAAGCCGGCATGTTTGCTGATACTATACTTATGTAACTGTTGTTTATAATAATGTGTATATATTAAAGTCATTCAGTTGGCCAATTTCAATCAAACTTGGTCTTGCATTATTGCTTTGCATAGGAGGGTGTATGTGACGGCAGTAGCATACAACAATCCTGTGAGTTGATAATTCAAGTGGCGACATCAGGTGGATTAGGCCAGTAGTAATCTCAGTAATACCCTAGCGGCGTCCGTAGTAATCAGCCCGAGTCTCTATAAATCCAGTTCAAACCAGTACTCGTCCCATTCGCTACTTTGAGTTCGACGAGAAGCAGCATCATCATTTATTGCAGAATTCAATTTAATTCATTCGTATTTGCAAATTTATAGTTTTCCCTCACAATGTTGGTGGAAAGGGCTATGTTTCAACACACACACACACACACACACACACACACACACACACACACACACACACACACACACACACACACACACACACACACACACACACACACACACACACACACACACACACACACACACACACACACACACACACACACACACACACACACACACACACACACACACACACACACACACACACACACACACACACACACACACACACACACACACACACACACACACACACACACACACACACACACACACACACACACACACACACACACACACACACACACACACACACACACACACACACACACACACACACACACACACACACACACACACACACACACACACACACACACACACACACACACACACACACACACACACACACACACACACACACACACACACACACACACACACACACACACACACACACACAATACCGTTGTGATTATTATTTAAACTGTTCCTTGTGGACTTTAGCAAATAGATGAAGAAAGGCATAATAATAAATGAGTGGCGTTGCAATCCCTTATCGTTCTGATGCGCAATGTGTCAGAGTGAACAAGTTGGTTGTTTGTCTCTGTTTGTCTGTCTTCCTGTTGATTTCACATCCCCCATCCCTTCCTTTAAACATACAAAATATTGTCTATCTCTCTTCCTCCCTGACTGGCCGCCCCTCTCCCTCTCGCTCTCCCTCACTTTCTTTATCCTCTACTATTTCCCTTATCACTGTCTCTCTACAC
>JAODUO010003658.1:0-12711 GCA_025642075.2 Ridgeia piscesae | reverse complement strand
CGTGAAGGGGAACAAAGAAACAAACACCTTTCCGCCTCCTTTCATGTGGTATTTAAGGTTCGCCATTGGAACAACCGCTGGCAGTTGTTTTTATTAAATTAGCATATGCCTATACTTTGTCCGTGGCTGCCGTGCAGGTAATATTCAGACCAGGCAAGATGACTGCTATGCGATGGTCGGTGTAGAGACACGTGTCGATGAATAAAAATTCCCCCGACCCGGGGCGTTTTAAATGCAGCGGTGGAAATGCTCGCGTCGCCCCCCGTAAGAGCGCCGTGTGACCTCACGAGACGGCGACAAGTGACAAGTTGACACGCTGACAAGGGCTTAAAAAAACCCGTGTAACGTTCGTCGGCGCTGACTCAGAGCCATTGTGTGGCGCGGCCCCCCTCCGCCCGATCGGGCAGCTTCGATCACGGCTTGGGATTCTGTGCTACCATCTTGAACTCAGTTCAGCGTTGTTCCGTTCAGTTCTTTTTGGGTAACCAAATAAAAAAAAGGTAATTTTTCGTTAATTGCCTGGTCCTTGGTAAGAAAAGGGGGTACAAAAACTTTTTGGGGGGAATCCCCCGGGTAAACTTTTGGTTGGTTTTTTTGGGGGCACTAAAACCGGCGGGTGGGTGCAAATTAAAAAGGGGAATTTTTTTTCCCCCGGGGGGGGGAAATTTGGGGGGGGGTTTGGTGTTTGTTTAAATAATGTTTTGTTTTAAAGAAGAAAGTGGCGAATTTACTACAGGGTGTATTTACAAATTAATTTACAGTGACATTTTATTTGTCATAGTAATACACTATTTGGTGAATTTGGTGTATTTAAACGAACTCACATACTCATCGGTAAATCACTTACACGAACTCATTAATTGGTAAATCTGTATATGGGGTTCAATTGTGGATATGCTGGAAACAAATATATAACAAGTTCCGGTACAGTACAAATAATAAAAATAAGCACTTACATATTGACGATTACACGACAAGTGTAAATTGTGAATACAAATATGTGAAAACTTAAAATTTATCCCCTTTTTTTTCCTTTTTTGGGGGGGGGCCCGGGGCGGGGGAAAAACTGTAAAGGGATATTTGCCCCAAAACATTTGGGGTTTGACCCGGAATTTAACAAACCGTACTTTTTTTTTTTGTTTTACTTTTAAGTTTGGGCTTTTTAAACAATTATTACAAATAGTAAGCATGCATAACGGTTTATTTGCTAAACATGATTAAGGTTATCCTTTAAAACGAATTTTGAAAATAGTGGTGGATGATCAAGGTTAGTAACAAACATACACTCCAGAAAAACTGTTTTTCATCTGCTGCATTTGTCGAACATGCCCCCGAACCATCTGGCATTATTTAGACACAATATCTGTGGAACGCGTGTGCCACGTGAAGCATAAACAGCGATTACCTTTCTTTTTTGGATTTTTAAAAACCCCTTTTGAGCGTCTCATTGCGTGGAATTACGTAATACTCACGTAATGGGTTTCAAAGTGTACGTTTAATGGCCCAATTGTAGCCTAGCATTGCGCTAGCTGTGGGTCATGATATAAAAAAGATGTTAGATTAAACACAATTATATTTGCTATTATAATTACAAATATAATGTGTTATCCATGATCTCGGCTGTCCACAGCAAAAATTTAAATTTTTTTCCCCAAAAATTTAAAAAGCAATTGGCCTCATTTATTTTTTTAAATAATACAACGAAGCCAGGATTTGGAAAGAAAAGCAACGGGCAGAACATACTCATAAATTATACTGTACACAACTGCACATGCATCACTCGGCAGCTCGGCATACGTCATGAAACAATTGTTTTTGTCTTAAAGCATCACATCGCAATATGCTTTTTCAAATATGTGTCCCCTAAGGTTTTTTAAAAAATTAAAAACCCCCACCCCCCAACCCAAAACCCGCCCGCACGCCAACCGCATACACCGCTGCAAATGTGTCTAAACATCGTTACTTTGTGCGTGGGAGTTTTGAGAAGTGTCACTTTTTATGACGGCTACGTGTCCGACGTAACTACGACACGTTAGTACAAATACGACATTCATAACACCATCAAACCTACGCTATACTTATGGTTACCCGACATGTTGACGTAAGTCTACTCTAATGAGGAATTCACACTTCACAAATGAATATATTCCAGGCCATTGATTCACGTTTCCCGTTCCCCGCCGCCAAAATTTTCGATAATTTGAGACGCAGCTGCAGCGGCTGTAGCCGTTGTGGGGATTTTCTCAACAGCGGATTTTTAGAAATTACTAAATAGTCGAACATAAGTCTATAGTCTAGCATCGTAAATACGCTTGTTACCAAGATCCAGAATATACGTTAACAATGACTACACAATAATGTATAAACAGAGAAAATTTCACATGTTTAGATAATAATGTAGCGTCGTATAATCCGCCATTTTGGCAGTGGGAAGTTGGAATGCAAAGAAGGAAATTTAAGGTATTACCATAATAAAAAAGTCGAGCACATGTATCGTTAGTTTGACAAAATAGATCTGTGCCCAGCTACAGCAGAGTAAGTATTGTACGGTAAAATTGTGAAATATAATGTGATATCTTTTTTAGACGCCACCAATTTTAATGTAAGCTTTAAAACGATACATCACTTGTTGCAATGACTTGAACAGTTGTTCGTTTATTTTTCAAACGAAACATATGAAAAGAGCTTTTGAGATTAAGTTTAACGGACTTGCAGAAAAAACCTTTTTACTTTAAAGTACAAAATTTTTTTTGGGGAAAATTAACCCATTATTTTGATAAGTTTTATTACGGTGGGTTAAAAGGCTTTTTTAAATTTTTTGATTTTTGTTTAAAAAGAAGTCGCAAAATTTGGGGGGGGGGGGGGGGGGGGGGGGGGGGGGGGCCCCCCCCCCCCCCCCCCCCCCGCTCGAAATGGCATGTTTTGTCGGCGAACAAAATGCAAACGGTTTGTGGATCGACAGAAACAGACTTCGTTTCCTTCGCAAACCGCAATACTATAGTGGGCTGTCATCTTTTTATTGAACACGTCAAAATGTAACGTGAGTATAAAGTGTCAAATGATGAACGGAACACGTCAGTAACTCACATAAAAGAAAGAAGTTCGGTTTTGTGGCGAAAACTTAGTCACACGAACCATAGGAAAGTTTATTTTCTCGAGTCGTACGTTTTTGCCGACTGAGTGGTGTTATGTGTTACTTTGCACCCACTAACGGCTTTGGTAACCCGATAACACTAACAATATGGGCCTGTTTTAAAATGGATGAGAAGTGTCAATCAAAAGTGCTGTCAGCTCGGCGGTTGGGTTCCCGTTCTAGCCGGCCGGTGGCCCTTGTATGTCGATCACGTAGACTGCCCGCGGCATTTTCTACTAATTGCATAGATCAAACGAAATGATGCCAGACACGAATATGTCATCTCAAATCTCATCTATATCAGCCTCGTTAAAACGGGCGAAAACTGTGCGATTCTAGTGTGCATTTCGAAAACAAACTTTTAATTTGCATTTGCAACAAAAGTACTACTGTTTTGTAATGATACTTTTGTCTTTCCTTTAGGGCCAATATTATTCTTTATGATTGCACATTCATTCATGTAACATACTAAATATTATATTTAATTGCATTTAATCTAACAATAAGACAGTCCTGAAAGTGCATTTTGAAAATATAATATGAAATTTTAAACTGCCCTTTAAAACAAAACCCCCTCCATAACAAATTTGGTTTTTAATGAACAGCTGAAACATTTGATAAATTTTGTGCTTTAAAAGGAGGAACTTAGCAGTTTAAGAAGAACGATCAAAAATTATTTGTCGACAAGTGAAGTCACTTAACCCACCACATAAGGACGGGGAAGCCCTGGCGGTGAACTTGCGGGGAGAGCAAAGCGGGTCAATTTCACAAGTTTTGTGCAAGATTTTCAAAGCAAGATTAGTTGATTGTGTGTGCAAAAGCGTGTGTGTGTGTGTGGTGTGTGTTGTGTGGTGTGTGTGGTGCGTTTGTGGTGTCTGCTGTGTCGTGTTGGTGTGGTTTGGGGTTTGTCGCGTTTTGGTTTGTCGGTCGTGGGTGTTGTGATGTCGTGCGACTAATTGTAATAGGAAAGGTTACTCATGTCAAGAAAAAAGAACAACATAATTATCAAATATACTAGAAAGTTTGGGATCAGTCGGAGCAGAAACGCGATTGCGCTCAGTCTGTTGGTTCTAGGTCGCGGGTGCAATTCTCTGTCGTATTGTACTCGACTGCAGAAACGCTGCACCCGCTCATCTCACGCGCCACATGAGATATTGACTGGATCGATACCTTCCCTCTGGAGATGTACTTCTATACACAAGTGTACTGTATAGATAATCGGGTATGCCTAAAGACCCAATAGTCGTGGCTAATCAATGATTTAACTCACAAGTCTTTTCCGCTGTCTGTCTTATTAATTTTTCATTGTTCTTCCCTTGGCCCCAATTTTTGGGGTTATTTGGGGGAAAAAGTTGTTATTTTTAAATTTAAACAATTGGGTTTTACCTTTTTTTTTTAAATACCTATAAAGTATGTAGCTGCTTGGAATAATAATATTAATATATAAGTAATTGTGAGCGATGTGCTATGTGTGGCATTGAAGGTTAAACAATGATACGAGACAACCCCTTGGAATTGCTAAACAACCACTGACTCCCAATTTGAGAACCACTGATTTATGTAAATGTAAACCACAGAACATCGTCTAATACGGCAATAGAGAAACCAAAAAAAGATTTTAAAAAAAATTTGGACACAAATTTAATTCCCTTTTTTGGGAAAAACCTTCCCCCCGGGGTGGGAAAAATTTTTTTTAGTTAAATTTTTTTTGACATATTTGTATTTGTATTGAATGTTTTGTAGATGTTTTTAATGTGTGTTTATTTTAGAATTGTTTTAATTTACATATATGAAAGACTTAGTTTTAATTTTGCGTAATTTAAAAAACCCTGCAGTTTTAAGTTGTTGTATCCATGACTAATTTTAATGATCTTATATACTGTTCTATTAGTATAAAATATTTGTGATTTGTTTTAATTTTAACGCGCCTTTAAGCAGTTGATGCTGAAAACGGCGCTGTTTAGTTGTTCAGATTATTTTTTAACAACGCGTAGAGTTCCAAACCCCCGTTCGGGACGGGGGCCGGCCCCCCAGGAATGGCGGCCCCCCTGGGGGTCTTGTGCCGAGGCAGACAACGTATGATGTGGCGGCGACGCAAGAACCGCGTCACTCTGGCGTCGTTCCTCTGCTGTGCCTTCGTCATCCTCTTCCTCTTCGCCAACCTCCTCATACTCCACGGCAGCTTCCGTAACCTCTACGACAGCACCTTATCGAGGCGTGCCATCGCTCGCCGCATCGATTCCGCCACCGACGAGACGGACACGGTCCAACTGCCGGCGTACGTGTTGTCACCGGAAGTTCGCAAAAGACACGTGACCGGAACCGGTAAGCGCGTCGTTAACGGCGGTTTTGACGACGTCGTCGTCCCCCAAAAACCCCCCAACCCCCGGACCCAAAGGAAATCCACCCTTTTTCCCTTTCCACCCGCGAGGGGTCCCAAACTTTCCCGTTTTTACCCCGTTGGGGGTCCGGGGTACCCCCCGGCTTTTTATTCCAACCCCCCCGCGTGCAATGAACGTTACACTCGACATGTTTTGCATTCGTTCACATTCGGACGTCTGCGAGAGGATCCGTCGGAGGTCTGTCGTTGTGAGGGAGACGACGACGTCGTCAAAACCGCCGTTAACGACGCGCTTACCGGTTCCGGTCACGTGTCTTTTGCGAACTTCCGGTGACAACACGTACGCCGGCAGTTGGACCGTGTCCGTCTCGTCGGTGGCGGAATCGATGCGGCGAGCGAAGGCACGCCTCGATAAGGTGCTGTCGTAGAGGTTACGGAAGCTGCCGTGGAGTATGAGGAGGTTGGCGAAGAGGAAGAGGATGACGAAGGCACAGCAGAGGAACGACGCCAGAGTGACGCGGTTCTTGCGTCGCCGCCACATCATACGTTGTCTGCCTCGGCACAGACGAGTCCGCCATCTGCCGCCGTCGTCGCCGCCGTCGTCGTCGTGAGTCTACGCCCGTCTCCGTCGCCAGGAACGACGTCGCGAAGCTCCCATTTCATCTGTAACACAGAACGGGGGTTTGGAACTCTACGCGTTTTTAAATAATAATCTGAACAACAACAAGCCCCCTTTTCAGCATCAACTGCTTAAAGGCGCGTTAAAATTAAAACAAATCACAAATATTTTATACTAATAGAACAGTATATAAGATCATTAAAATTAGTCATGGATACAACAACTTAAAACTGCAGGGTTTTTTAAATTACGCAAAATTAAAACTAAGTCTTTCATATATGTAAATTAAAACAATTCTAAAATAAACACACATTAAAAACATCTACAAAACATTCAATACAAATACAAATATGTCATAAATAACTAACATTAATCTAAACAAATACGTATTTTATTGTCTCTTGAATGCACCCCTTGGTGTGTTATATATATAGAGAGGTTTTGCCACAAAATACGGTATTATTAAACCTTAGAAAATAAGAAACTACCAACATTTTTTAAAGTACTTTTTTCGTGGATTAACTCTCTATTGCCGTATTAGACGATGTTCTGTGGTTTACATTTACATAAATCAGTGGTTCTCAAATTGGGAGTCAGTGGTTGTTTAGCAATTCCAAGGGGTTGTCTCGTATCATTGTTTAACCTTCAATGCCACACATAGCACATCGCTCACAATTACTTATATATTAATATTATTATTCCAAGCAGCTACATACTTTATAGGTATTAGGTAAGCCCAATTGTAATACCAGTAACAACGTGTTTTCAAATAACAATAATTGCCAGAAGAACAATGAGAAATGCATAAAGCCCACATTGTAAAATTAGTTAGAATTAGAAATGTCAACATATTTTCATATTTTCCCAACGATTATATACCACATAATATGAGAACGCTCTAACTGGAATGTAACTATGATAGCATTTTCAACTAATATACTACCAGACAGACAGCGGAAAAGACTTGTGAGTTAAATCATTGATTAGCCACGACTATTGGGTCTTTAGGCATACCCGATTATCTATACAGTACACTTGTGTATAGAAGTACATCTCCAGAGGGAAGGTATCGATCCAGTCAAATCTCATGTGGCGCGTGAGATGAGCGGGTGCAGCGTTTCTGCAGTCGAGTACAATACGACAGAGAATTGCACCCGCGACCTAGAACCAACAGACTGAGCGCAATCGCGTTTCTGCTCCGACTGATCCCAAACTTTCTAGTATATTTGATAATTATGTTGTTCTTTTTTCTTGACATGAGTAACCTTTCCTATTACAATTAGTTCGCGCACGCACGCACGCGCCAACGCACGCAGGGGCGCGCGCCCCCCCCCCCCCCCCCCCCCCCCCCCCCCCCCCCCCCCCCCCCCCCCCACACACACACACACACACACACACACACACACACACACACACACACACACACACACACACACACACACACACACACACACACACACACACACACACACACACACACACACACACACACACGCTTTCTTAAGCGTGTTGCAACAAATCTTATGCCAGCGAAACACTAACGTTTGTGGAAAAAATTAGATTAGAACCGCTTGTTTGCTTCGTCCACCGAGGAGCAGTGTTTCAGCCACCAGGCGTCTCTGCCACAGTCGCACAGATTAATGTGCAACGGTGAATAATACATCGACTATGATCACTTTATTAATTATTATTCACAAAATTATTTTTTTGTCGTTCGATGTTTCTGTAAACTTAGTATGACGCTCTCTTGTTCGAAGAAGCACAAGATAATATTGCCGTTCCTATAGTTGGGTTTTAGCTTTGCATTTGCACATTATATTTTCACAGGTCGATGTGTGCTTTAAAAGTGACTACATGTTTATCGGAGGTTCAGGGATTTTTGTTTCAAAACGGCGCAGTTTTATTAACTTTTTTCATATTATTTTTTCCCTACAATAAGCACAGTTTATCAGGACGTGTCTTTATTTGTTATTGAAGTTAAATGCAATTAAATAATAATATTTAGTATGTTACATGAATGAATGGTGCAATCATAAAGAATAATATTGGCCCTAAAGGAAAGACAAAAAGTATCATTACAAAACAGTAGTACTTTTGTTGCAAATGCAAATTAAAATTGTTTTCGAAATCCCAACCAAAACCAAAAAAAATCCGGCAAAAGTTTTCGCCCGTTTTAACGAGGCTGATATAGATGAGATTTGAGATGACATATTCGTGTCTGGCATCATTTCGTTTGATCTATGCAATTAGTAGAAAATGCCGCGGGCAGTCTACGTGATCGACATACAAGGGCCACCGGCCGGCTAGAACGGGAACCCAACCGCCGAGCTGACAGCACTTTTGATTGACACTTCTCATCCATTTTAAAACAGGCCCATATTGTTAGTGTTATCGGGTTACCAAAGCCGTTAGTGGGTGCAAAGTAACACATAACACCACTCAGTCGGCAAAAACGTACGACTCGAGAAAATAAACTTTCCTATGGTTCGTGTGACAAAGGGTTTTCGCCACAAAACCGAACTTCTTTCTTTTATGTGAGTTACTGACGTGTTCCGTTCATCATTTGACACTTTATACTCACGTTACATTTTGACGTGTTCAATAAAAAGATGACAGCCCACTATAGTATTGCGGTTTGCGAAGGAAACGAAGTCTGTTTCTGTCGATCCACAAACCGTTTGCATTTTGTTCGCCGACAAAACATGCCATTTAGTGCGAGCTGGGCGACTCCTTTTTATGGCGAAATGCTATGTAAATGCCGTAGCGAACCGGGTAATAAATCACACTAGCCTATTCTATACGCGAGACTAAATAGGAGACTATATCATGTCCCATCGATGTTTGTGACTGCATAAAAATACAGCCGTATAATTTCTTGCAATGTCCGGTTAAATTTCCTTAAAAAATCCTACAAAAAGGGAATTGTCCAATTCATTTTCCTCAAACTTATAAGCGTACAGTTCATTTCCTTAACAAATAATCATAAAATTATAAAAGTCCAGTTTATATTGCTCAGCACGTAATCAGAAACTTATCAAAATAATGTCCGGTTAATTTTCCTCAACAAATAATTTGATACTTTAAAGTTTCGAAATGTGTGGTTGTTTACGGGCATAGTCCAAAGTCTAAACTTATGTATCTCAAAACGCTGCTTTTACATATGTTTCGTTTGAAAAATAAACGAACAACTGTTCAAGTCATTGCAACAAGTGATGTATCGTTTTAAAGCTTACATTAAAATTGGTGGCGTCTAAAAAAGATATCACATTATATTTCACAATTTTACCGTACAATACTTACTCTGCTGTAGCTGGGCACAGATCTATTTTGTCAAACTAACGATACATGTGCTCGACTTTTTTTATTATGGTAATACCTTAAATTTCCTTCTTTGCATTCCAACTTCCCACTGCCAAAATGGCGGATTATACGACGCTACATTATTATCTAAACATGTGAACATTTTCTCTGTTTATACATTATTGTGTAGTCATTGTTAACGTATATTCTGGATCTTGGTAACAAGCGTATTTACGATGCTAGACTATAGACTTATGTTCGACTATTTAGTAATTTCTAAAAATCCGCTGTTGAGAAAATCCCCACAACGGCTACAGCCGCTGCAGCTGCGTCTCAAATTATCGATCAATTTCTGCCAAAAAACACGACGTCGTCGTATTCTGAAAATGTCAGCCTACAGCTGCGGACCAGAAAACCCCCCCAGCCCCCCCCCCCCCCATTCGTGTCGTCACTTGTGGCGGCGGGGAACGGTGTACGTGAATCAATGGCCTGGAATATATTCATTTGTGAAGTGTGAATTCCTCATTAGAGTAGACTTACGTCAACATGTCGGGTAACCATAAGTATAGCGTAGGTTTGATGGTGTTATGAATGTCGTATTTGTACTAACGTGTCGTAGTTACGTCGGACACGTAGCCGTCATAAAAAGTGACACTTCTCAAAACTCCCACGCACAAAGTAACGATGTTTAGACACATTTGCAGCGGTGTATGCGGTTGGCGTGCGGGCGGGTGTATGCGGTTGGCGCGCGTGCGTGCGTATGTTACCTGTTTTTGAAGTGTGTGTATCACTTAGGGGACACATATTTGAAAAAGCATATTGCGATGTGATGCTTTAAGACAAAAACAATTGTTTCATGACGTATGCCGAGCTGCCGAGTGATGCATGTGCAGTTGTGTACAGTATAATTTATGAGTATGTTCTGCCCGTTGCTTTTGCTTTCCAAATCCTGGCTTCGTTGTATTACTTGCAACAAAAATGCACGAACGTAGTTATCGGTACCATATTGTCATTGTTAACATTTTATCGTTATATAATGAGCAATTGCATAATTTCGCATATTGCTGTAGGACAGCCGAGATCATGGATAACACATTATATTTGTAATTATAATAGCAAATATAATTGTGTTTAATCTAACATCTTTTTTATATCATGACCCACAGCTAGCGCAATGCTAGGCTACAATTGGGCCATTAAACGTACACTTTGAAACTCATTACGTGAGTATTACGTAATTCCACGCAATGAGACGCTCAAGCAGACTGCACGATTTTTTGCAAGCAGAACTACTCTATCATCAAATGTCATCATAGAGTAATCGCTGTTTATGCTTCACGTGGCACACGCGTTCCACAGATATTGTGTCTAAATAATGCCAGATGGTTCGGGGGCATGTTCGACAAATGCAGCAGATGAAAAACAGTTATTCTGGCCCCAGTGTATGCATACGATTACTGAACCTTGATCATACCATCCAGCTAGGTTTTACGGGAAAATAAATTTTTAACACAAGAAAACAAGACTGGTATTGTAGTGATGATTGGTCTGTACGTAAAGCAGTTGCAAATTTGCATCTTCACGCCAACTGTCAATGATCGTTTTAAAGGATAACCTTAATCATGTTTAGCAAATAAACCGTTATGCATGCTTACTATTTGTAATAATTGTTTCAAACCAATGCCAAATCATTAAACGTGGAGAGCAACAAAATATAAGTAGCGGCTTTGTTAAAGTTGCCGGGTCATATACGGCCTAGATTTGTATGTTTATGGGACAGAATATCGCGCTGTTGGACAGTTTTCGCCGCCGCGCAGAGACGATAAATTTAGTTCCTTGGCTATTCACAAATCTGTTAAACCCCCACCCCGGATCCCCAAAATCTCGCTCCATAAATATTGAGGCTAAACCCATCCACCATTATTAAGGGGCTTAGCGTCCAATCCCATTCGGTTCAATCGTCTATGCACATATTTGTATTCACAATTTACACTTGTCGTGTAATCGTCAATATGTAAGTGCTTATTTTTATTATTTGTACTGTACCGGAACTTGTTATATATTTGTTTCCAGCATATCCACAATTGAACCCCATATACAGATTTACCAATTAATGAGTTCGTGTAAGTGATTTACCGATGAGTATGTGAGTTCGTTTTAAATACACCAAATTCACCAAATAGTGTATTACTATGACAAATAAAATGTCACTGTAAATTAATTTGTAAATACACCCTGTAGTAAATTCGCCACTTTCTTCTTTAAAACAAAACATTATTTAAACAACACATCCGAATGCCCCCTCGGGACTTCTAATAGCACCCCCCCCCCCCGTTTTAGTGCGAACACCAAGTTTACAAAGTCGAAAGTACTGCCAGCCACAAATTATTCAACTTACGTACAGACACGAACACTACTGTGTAAACAATGCAGTCAACAAAGTTGATATTTAGACTGCCCGATAAAAGTAAACGGCAAGTTCCTATATAGCGCAGTATCTAGTCCGTGTGATTCCTCAAAAAGCTCTGTACATTTCATTACCAGACCCAGGCATACGATATTACCTGTTCAATTGTACCGCATCTTGTCTTATCCGGGAAGTGTCAGCCACGCTGCAATTAATGCGCATCAATATCTACCATTTTTGTCTACTTCTAGGTACTCACTCATACAGAGAACTGAACGGAACAACGCTGAACTGAGTTCAAGATGGTAGCACAGAATCCCAAGCCGTGATCGAAGCTGCCCGGGTCGGGCGGAGGGGGGCCGCGCCACACAATGGCTCTGAGTCAGCGCCGACGAACGTTACACGGTCTTTAGCCTTTCTCGACAACGACCGATTCACCGGATGTCTGCTTCTTGTCAGCGTGTCAACTTGTCACTTGTCGCCGTCTCGTGAGGTCACACGGCGCTCCTTACGGGGGGCGACGCGAGCATTTCCACCGCTGCATTAGCGCGCGCTCGAGAATGTTCTGCAAAAACGTCGGCTCTTTTTATAATGATAATAATATTGAGCCTTGACTTCGGTGTTTGCCCATTGTTATTCATCGACACGTGTCTCTACACCGACCATCGCATAGCAGTCATCTTGCCTGGTCTGAATATTACCTGCACGGCAGCCACGGACAAAGTATAGGCAATGCTAATTTAATAAAAACAACTGCCAGCGGTTGTTCCAATGGCGAACCTTAAATACCACATGAAAGGAGGCGGAAAGGTGTTTGTTTCTTTGTTCCCGGCTGTGCACGGATAGGTAAGTTACAATCAATGTCTAGACGATAATAGCGTGTCTCATTCGTGGAGCGTCTGAATCTACCG
>JAODUO010003656.1:0-12308 GCA_025642075.2 Ridgeia piscesae | reverse complement strand
AGAAAAGAAAATTGGGTAAAACAAATTAAAATAGGGTTAATTTGGTTTTAACAATTATTGTCAAAATCAAATCAGTTAGAAAACTTTTTTTTATTTAAATAATCACAAAAAATAAGTCATTCAATGTCCTAATCATGCACACGTTGTTTTAGTACTCTCAAACCTCAACCAAGTAAATTCTGTCACCCAGAGTTTGTCCAATTTGCTATATCTTTTTGCCAATTTTAATTGCTGGTGATGTCTGATAAAACTGGATGTTGTTTACGTGACAGGTTGCCCAAGCCCAGTACCAGAACAAGCCACCAAGCAGTGCTGACATCACTACGCGGCTGCACCATTTTGCAGTTGCAAAACAAATTGTGATAGTTGACACTATTTATAATATTATGTTGTAATTTCATGTAACGAGCACAACGAAACAAGTTTGAATAACTGCCTTGAAGGGATGAAACATAACTTATGAACGGCACCTAGGGTATGCACTGCAATTTATTGTTCATATTTCTGTTATTTTGATTCACTAACACCTTACACCTTCAAATCCAAACAACCTTTTCCAATCCATTCAGATGTAAACTCATAACAATTACTCGGCTTTATGTGATGAACACATGCAGCCCCAGTCTTGTTGAATGATGGCTATAGTTAGGCATTGTTCGTAAACTGTTATTCAATGTTTGCAAATGGAGTTCTAGTACAGTACCAATACAATTAGTTTGTTCACTGTCACTGAGCAAGCTACTATCTTGGTTTAAGAAAGGAACAATCGTCATGAGATTATTCTGTTATTGTCTCATTATAATTAGTATATTTTTCAAAGTGAGTGTAAACAGAATTCTACATGTAGACAATGCTCATACTGTGCAGTCACATAAAATTACAGTACGACAGCACGAGGCAGCAAAGACCACCACACACAGAGGCATCTGTTCACAACACATCAAGTTATCTGACCTCACCCCCAGTGTAGCTGTGTTGACCACTTGACACAGAAGCAGGTGTTACTGGTCACTCAATCAGCAACACTGACAATAGCATCCTTCACTGTCTTCTAATCACCAAAGGGCCTTTATGCTGCATAACAGTTTTACCAGTCCAAAACCCTTGCTCTCTTTTCCTCCAAGATTGTATTTAAAAATCCACTGCAAAGTTCGCTCAATGCATGATTTCCCAAATGTGCACTATGTTCTCAAACAAAATAAATCCTCAAAAACTTGCTTCTTTTCTCAAGATTTATTTAAACCATAACATTAAACACAGCATCTTGCTGAGATGATTTCCCATTATGAATGTGCACTACTGTTTTATCATGCAGAAAAAAAACAATATCGTTGCCAACAATAGCCGACATGTAACATGATCACTTTTTGGATAATTAATTATTCCTGCCATTTGTAAAAGAAGCGGGTGAACACAAAATATGAGTTCAAGGTCCACATCTTTTAAACTTTTTTTAATTTTAAAATCCAAAAAAATAACGGATTGAATTAAAAAGGGTTTTGGCCCCAGTTTGGGGGGAAATTAGGGGCCCATTATTGAAACAGTTCCCCTATTGGGTCAAAAACCCCGTAACCAAAAAATTTTTGTAAGAAAAAATTTGGGCAAAAAAGAAGAAACATTTTTGGCTAAAAAGTTAAATTTTAACAAAAAATTTTGCTAAATTGAAAGGCCAGATGCGTGTGTGTGGGGGTTTGTGCGCGGGCGCGGCGTCCTTTTAGGGCACCTTTAAAATTTTTTTTTGCAAACTTTCGGAATCTGATTGTTTCCTTTCACTGGAAACCCCGAAGATGTGTATTTGTCTTGTAAAGTGCGTGCTAACCATAACTAATTTGATATTGTTACTGTACTAAGAACTCCGAATTTGCAAACAACTATGAAAATAACCTAGATATTAGCTGGAGTACTTAATTGCCTGAACAATATGAGACCTATCAGTTCTGAATCAAGACGTGGGGCGCATGCATGTGTGCCTACATCACAAACAGCCAGCAGTAAACAACAGGACCAGCTGTAATCAAATTTTCAAAAAAAAAATTGCTAAATTGACTCCATAACTAAACAGTATTGATCCGCCATACCACAGCCACGTCGTTTATACAACATCATGCACACTAAGCGATCCACCGCCACTGACTCAACTGACAAACGACTATTATTGTCACATAAAGCAGAGTTAAACGTATTCACTGAATCTCTGAGTGCCCCAGAGAGGACGCAATCGGTTCTCCTGCGACAATGTATGTAAATTATATCCCAGATCAGGAGACAGAAATCGATGAATGCAGTCTGTGCACAGTACGGATCAACAGCACGGATCCTTGGAGGTGAGAAGTTGGGATTGCCTGACTAAAAATGCCTTCCAGGGTTTTTGATCGTTCACAGATTACGTGCTAGATTTTTTAACCCCTTAAAACTTTTTAAAAGGAAAATTTTAAAAAATTTTTTTTTTTTTTTGTTTTTTTTTTTTTTTTCAATAGAAAAAATTTGTTTTAGGCAGAATCAAAGAAAAAGATAAACTTACCTTGGCATTGAAATATTTAAACTGAACTGTAATAAATTTTGATAAACTTCATAAACACATATTAATCTTATGTCCCAGAAGATAATTATTCCTGATGTTTTGAAAATTTCAATAAATAGTGAAACTACAGTTAAATTAGTTAATCACATATTTTCAAATGCTACGTTTAACAATGAAATAAATTATTATATACCAGCCAGAGCCAACGATGTACAATAAATTTAATAGTTCAAACACCACATATTTTTGTTGCTCTTTGTAGATATTATTTTTAGAACAATGATGACCCTTTCGACACACCCGATTTAAAAGAGAATGTGCAACTGCGCTACAAAGTGATCTGCATGTTACTCTATGGTTTTATTGTCCTGTGCTTGATGTTCAAACAACACAAAACACATTCCCCCCCAATTCATGAAATTAGAAGTCCATAATTACTCTTGAAATCAACACCACAAGAGAAATTCTACCTCATTCTTCTTCCCCAGTCTTCTGATTTGCTTCTTCATCTACATATGCGTTTCTATCTAGATCTATCTACTCTGTACACTGCAGCTGGCAACCTGTGTCCAACTGTACTTCTTCTAGCCAACTGGTATTCTTTCAAGTTTGTTTGCCTCAGGCTCAGTGCACCCATCGTCGTACACGTTAAATCTCACCACAGATCACAACCACCTTCTATTTATAATTTGCTCCCATTGAAACACCGCTGTTCCAATCACAATAGGGTCACACAAAAAACCTCCCCCCAATTTTCAATTTTTAAAGCCTTAAGCCCCCTTTTTAATGGTATTTTTAAAGGCAAGGAAAATTTTTCTCAGAGGCCGAGGGGGGAGGGGCCCAATGGCTCAACAGGGCACCCCCTACCCCATTATTGAAAAATTTGGATTTGGGTTTTGTGTTAACCCCCCCCCTTTTTAAAAAAGTTAATAAAAACTGATCATATTTCCACGAATCTTTTGGGTTGTCTGCTGAAAAGGAAGTTTGAATTTTCGGCCCGCAGTGACCCAAAGGTTTTTAAATTTTAAAGAAGTGACATCTGTCATCAGATAACAAACATTCCCCAACTGTTTTTTTAGATTGAACGCTACAGTCAAGCCCACAAACAGCCTCTACCTAAAATTTTTACTTTTTTATTTTTTAAAAAAGATGTGAAAAATTTGAACATGTGTCATGTCAAAACATCAGTCCCCAAAAATTCTTATTTTTTCTCCCCGTTTTAGTCTTGTGGGAGATGAAAAGGGTTTCACAAAAAAACCCAAAAGTCACTTTTTTTTGGAATGAAACATCCGTGCTTTAAAGCCCAGTCCATGGTAGAATCACTGCTTTGGGTTTTGGCAAAAAAACCCCAAAAAGTGTATGGGACGGGAACAACACCCCTTCCCTTTTGGGTTACCCCTTTTAATTATTGCAATGACAAGTACCATAATAAAAAAATTACAAATATATGTGAATGAAACTTTAAGTTTAGTCGTCCCTGCCCCCACCCCGGAAACCCAAAGGGTTTTTCCCGGGGTGCCGTGACCAAACCCACCCTCCCCCTTCAATATTTCCCCCAAAAATTTGGTTCCCACCAAAAGGGGAAAAAAAAACCCGCATTGGTTCCAAAAATTTTAGGGTGACCATTTATACGTTTTTTTTTTCAGGTAAAAAAGTAAATTTTCTGGTTTTTTTTTGCGGCCCAGGGGAAAACTTTTTAAATTTTGGCCAAAACCCCCCTGTTTCTAAAACAAACACACAATATTTTAAAAAGTTATGGGGTTTTAAGGGTCCAAATTTTGGAAATATCCCCTATTTAGTGCTCTCCAAAGAGGCGGTAGGAGCCCCCAAAAACCCCTTAAGAAATTTTCAATACAAAAAGGAAACTAACAGATCCGCAAAATTACCGCCGCAAAAAACCAAAAAAACCACAAAAAAAGCAACCCTTTTGTAAATATTTTTGAGGTTTACAAGGGTTTGATGAACCAGGGATAAAAAATAAATTAATAACGGGAAACAACAAAAAGGGGGCCCCGCAACAGTAGGCGGCAGAGCAACCGGGCCAAAAACCCAGAAAAAACCCAATTTTAAAACAGGGCCGTTAATTGGGGTTATAACCAACAGTCAGGACCGCTTATCCGAAAAATTTTAAATTTGTGGTTTGTTTTAGACTTGTTTGGGCCAGGTTTAGAAGCAACCATTGTAAGCGCAAAACACCGTACGCATTTACTGCAGACTAAAAAGAAAACGCTTTGGCCTAGTTGGAACCAACTGCCGCCTGCCCCGTTTTGCGGGAACACACGCCGTTTCCCCACACAGAGTTCAAACCGTGGTCTGCCCCAGGGACTGCCCCTACTCGCGTTTTTATTGGCGCGCTTTGTGAAGTTCCCCATGCACCGCCCACCGTTTGTGCGAGTGGTCGGTGCTAGACGGAGCGCCAACACCGGGACTACGTTGGGGTGGGAAAAATATTGACTAAGGGGGGTGTTTGGGTCACGGCCCCCAGAGAACCCCATGGCGATCGGCTCCGGCGCTCAGACGCCGCTCGGGAAACAAAAAACACGGCGTTAAACGGGCTGTACGTGGTTTTCGTACTTCCTAAGTACCGACTTTTGTTAATGAAAACCCAAAATGCTGGCGTTGCATAATCAGTTTACGCATGAAACGAAAGCACAGCAGGTGTAATGCACATAATTATATAGGGGAATGTCGTTTGCCCTTTAATGTCGTTTTTTGCCTTTGCAATTTCATTAGTATCCGGTTCCCAAGATCAAACACTAATAGACCCACATATTCTTTGAAGGGTGTATCTCCACAGCAGAAACCTCGTTGCAATTTTAGGTTCCCCCAAAAAAACTCATATCAACAGGGAACTATTATGAGAAATTACTGTGCCCAAGTTGTTTGTTTATTGAAGTAATTTGGACTTTAATACGCTTAGACCTAAGAAAACGACTTTGGGGTTTTGGGGGAAAATTTTAGGTTAAATGCTAAACCGGAGGAAAGAATGTGTTATTACAGGGGGAAAAATCAAAATGTTGCTCAATTTGTAGGGCAGTGTGAAGTTAAATTGTGGTGTAGACGCCACAAAACAACGGAAAAACACGGGGTGCTTCCACGCACAAAACCGTTTTTTTCCATAGAATATATTATTATAGAGTACCGGCGCCTGGTGTATATTTAGGCGTGTGAAGCGGACGCAAGTCGTCTCCACCTGTCGCTCGTAGATTAGCAGGCGTTTGTGAGTTCGCCGACTGTAGGAACGTGGCACGCTTTCGATGGGTAATTAATACCGCGGCCGTGTGGTAATTAAGGCCTAATTATTACCGCAAGGTTCGTGAAATCCTACAGTGTCAGAGATCGTGTAGGACGTATAATTTGTTCTGATTTGTTAGGTAATAACCATCACCCGTCTGTTTGTAACGGTAGACGGGAGGGGGTAGGGGGACTAGACGCCCACCCTCCTTGTGTGGCCTTCGTTGTCACAGATTGTTTATCGTAGCGCCGATCGGGCGATACAACAAACAAGCAAAGAAATCTTCACAAGGGGTGGGACATGGGGCGTGGCAGACACAATTGGAGGATTGACACCCACTTTTATGCGATTTTCCTGTGTTATGATAACATTATTCATTTCCATTTCCGTGATAGTTTATGCCATATTAACATGTGATATAAATGCTCGATAGTCATGTATTATGTGCATGGTGTGCTTTAGACTGTACTCAAGCAATTGGTTTTTAAAATGTTCCAAATGTTTCAAAATGCCATGCGCACTGGGTGATGTGTCCATAGGATATTTTGACAGTGATACATATACAGACATAGTGAATGCATTACCAAAGCTGGTTTATAAGATTTAAACTCATACTTTACGACATTTTCACGTGAAAAAATTGAAAATAAATCAGACGCTATTCGGTTTTTGGGAGACCAACAGATTTCACTCAGAAAAGTTTGCATATTACAGAAGTGACATTTGCTGCGTGCTGACGTTAGAAAATAACGAAAACCAATCAAAAGAAAATTATTGATGCCGCGTATACTTTATTTTAGGTTGAATCAGCATCTTTGGGTAAACGTCACAGTGCGGATTATACTACAATTGTGAAAACTGTGCCCACGACAGGTCAAATAACAACCGGTAAACAGTTTGTAAACTTGATTTGGCTTAATCGAAACATTTTATAATACATTATAATACATGCTGTAAAGTGTAGACGACTCGGCACGTTTTCCCCGTCCGCCGCCTGCTGTTTGTGGGCGGAGTGACCCCCCGCTTAGCGTAGCGTGACGTATAAAGATGGCGAGGCGGCAGCGGCAGCATTGGCAGTGCGGTGGTGGCAGCCGGTCGTAAGACGAGACCAACGTCTGCCTAAGCGGCGCATTTGATGGAATCCGTAGCGGAGTATCGACGTGGGAAACTAGCGCGCGCGATGAAAGCGGGTGAACGGTCAGTTTGATGTTATGGCGAAGTTTGTCAGACGCCGGCGTCGGTGATGCCGCGTCCGGACGCCATCTCTGGTAATCGGGCACGGAGTTGGGGAGACTTTGTTTGTCGTCTGCTCGCCGCCGTGGAAGCTGGCGACGAGACGACGGTCTAGAGATGCCACTATGGCCAGCAGACGATACAAGTTGTCGGGCGGCGTGTATACCCGTACGATCGCCGGCATGTTGTGTGGGTTTCTGCTCGGCGTGTTCTACCAACAGGCGCTGGCACCGTGCATCCACTTCGGCAGCGAAGCCGTCGGCCAGTCGGCGTCGCTATCGGACTACGCCTCTAAAAATAACTACTATAATGCGCCTGCACACTTTCGGATTAACGGGCAGCGGGGAAACCCCGCGCCCAGTAACAGGGGTCAGATATTCGTGGGCGTCATGACGGCACGAAAGTTCCTCAAGACCCGCGTCGTCGCCGCCCATCAGACCTGGGCGACGACCATCCCCGGCCGAGTGATGTTCTTCTCGAGCGAAGGCTCCGAGCGGGAGGCACCGCCGGACATTCCCGTCGTCGGCATTCCGGGAGTCGACGACTCCTACCCGCCGCAGAAGAAGTCGTTCCTGCTGTTGAAGTACATGCACGACTACTTCATCGACGACTACGAGTGGTTCATGCGCGCCGACGACGACGTCTACGTGAAGGGTGACCGTCTGTCGGTCTTCCTCAACTCTGTCAACAGCTCGCGCCCGCTGTTTATCGGCCAGGCGGGCCTCGGTAACAAGGACGAATTTGGGCAGTTGAGCCTCGACCGCGACGAGAACTTCTGCATGGGCGGCCCGGGGATGATATTCAGCCGGCGCACGCTGCAGCTAGTCGTTCCCCACATCAGCTACTGTCTGAAGAACCTCTATACGACGCACGAAGATGTCGAGATCGGCCGCTGTGTGCAGAGGTTTGCCGGAGTGTCCTGCACGTGGGCCTTTGAGGTGAGTCACCGTCGTATGTCATCATCCAGAACAACGCACTGAACTGTGAAGATGGTCAGTGGTCACATCACTATTGTGTATATTTGTATGTACTAGTTATGGTACATTGTCATTGCAATGATTGCACAGGGTGACACCACAAGGAAGGGGTGTTGTTCCCAGTCACATACACGTTTTAGGTTTGTCATGCCTAGAAGACAAAGCAGTGATTCTACCATAGACGGTTGCAGTGTAGCACAGGATGTTTCATTCCACAAAAGTGACATTTGACATCTTTTGTGCAACCTTCATCTCCCACAAGACATGAAGACAGAGAACAAAATAAGTAATTATGTGACTGATGATTTTGAAAATGTTCACAGATATTGCACATGCTGTGTTCATTACAGAAATATAAAAAGTACATAATATTTAGGTAGAGGCTGCTTGTGTGGCTTGTAGGCTGTAGCAGTTACAATCTAGTAAAACAGTTGTGGATGATTGTCAATATCTACCATGACAGATGTCACTTCTTTGCATAATCCCAATAGACACTTTGGTCACTGCAGAGTATTCTAACTTCCTTTTCAGCTAGACAATCATAAAGATATCTAGACATGATGTATCTAGTTTTTATTAACTTTGTTAAAGGGCAGGGTAGAACACAGATCCAGTGCCAAGGTTTTAACTCAATAATGGGGTAGTGGGTCGCACTGTTGAGCCATTGTCATTGAGACCCTCCCTACCAATCAGCAACTCTGAGAACAATTTAACACATTGTACCATTAGAAAGATACTATAGCACTGATAATGAAAGGTGGCAGTTCAAGTGCTCCTCTAAATAAGTTGTAGTAGTAATCACAGTGGTGTCTGGAGGTTTTTTGTGTGACCCTATTGTGATTGGAACAGCAGTGTTTCAATGGGAGCAAATTATAAATAGAAGGTGGTTGTGATCTGTGGTGAGATTTAACGTGTACACGTGGGTGCACTGAGCCTGAGGCAAACAAACTTGAAAGAATACCAGTTGGCTAGAAGAAGTACAGTTGGACACAGGTTGCCAGCTGCAGTGTACAGAGTAGATAGATCTAGATAGAAACGCATATGTAGATGAAGAAGCAAATCAGAAGACTGGGGAAGAAGAATGAGGTAGAATTTCTCTTGTGGTGTTGATTTCAAGAGTAATTATGGACTTCTAATTTCATGAATTGGGGGGAATGTGTTTTGTGTTGTTTGAACATCAAGCACAGGACAATAAAACCATAGAGTAACATGCAGATCACTTTGTAGCGCAGTTCACATTCTCTTTTAAATCGTGTGTCGAAAGGGTCATCATTGTTCTAAAAATAATATCTACAAAGAGCAACAAAAATATGTGGTGTTTGAACTATTAAATTATTGTACATTGTTGGCTCTGGCTGGTATATAATAATTTATTTCATTGTTAAACGTAGCATTTGAAAATATGTGATTAACTAATTTAACTGTAGTTTCACTATTTATTGAAATTTTCAAAACATCAGGAATAATTATCTTCTGGGACATAAGATTAATATGTGTTTTGAAGTTTATCAAAATTTATTACAGTTCAGTTTAAATATTTCAATGCCAAGGTAAGTTTATCTTTTTCTTTGATTCTGCCTAAAACATTTTTACTATTGAAATAAAAAATTTAAAAAAAATTTAATGTTCTATATAAATTTAAAAATAAAAAGTTTGCAGGTAACATGTACTTCTTAACTGATCTATTCTGACTGAACATTAATGCAATTTGATAATTGATAACAATGATTAGTTCAGTTTTGTGGATTAATAATCTAGCACGTAATCTGTGAACGATCAAAGCCCTGGAAGGCATTTTTAGTCAGGCAATCCCAACTTCTCACCTCCAAGGATCCGTGCTGTTGATCCGTACTGTGCACAGACTGCATTCATCGATTTCTGTCTCCTGATCTGGGATATAATTTACATACATTGTCGCAGGAGAACCGATTGCGTCCTCTCTGGGGCACTCAGAGATTCAGTGAATACGTTTAACTCTGCTTTATGTGACAATAATAGTCGTTTGTCAGTTGAGTCAGTGGCGGTGGATCGCTTAGTGTGCATGATGTTGTATAAACGACGTGGCTGTGGTAGGCGGATCAATACTGTTTAGTTATGGAGTCACGCATGGGTGGCACGGGAGCAATCACTGCTGGGAACTAACGCGAATCATATCAGGTCCTCATCCATTTAGCATTTGTGAAATTTGATTACAAACTGGTCCTGTTGTTTACTGCTGGCTGTTTGTGATGTAGGCACACATGCATGCGCCCCACGTCTTGATTCAGAACTGATAGGTCTCATATTGTTCAGGCAATTAAGTACTCCAGCTAATATCTAGGTTATTTTCATAGTTGTTTGCAAATTCGGAGTTCTTAGTACAGTAACAATATCAAATTAGTTATGGTTAGCACTGTCACTTGACAAGACAAAGCTACTTACATCTTCGGTGATTACCAGTGAAAGGAAAAAATCAGCATTCCGAGATGTATGCTCTGTTATTTGTAAGCATCAATGTATGAATTAGTAATAAAAAATATTTTCAAAGCTGATTTGTAAAACAAATTTTAAATTGCACAATAATACAAAGACACGCACGCACGCACGCACGCACACACACACACACACACACAAACACACTCTCACACACACACACACACACAGCTTTATCTAGAGCCCCTTCCACATGTCTTTTGGACAGGCAAAGTCTGTTTTGGGCGAGTAAAAATTATAACGGATTGGTAGACATTTTAGCAACAAAAATGTTTCTTACTAAATACTCTGTGCACGTTTAGACTGGATTATGTGCTTACAAAAGCCTCACATTCATGAACATAAATACAGGACTTTTACATTGGTACCGGCCCAATGGCCTGACATGTGTTTTGAAGCTGTTGGGTCAATTTGTGCCACTTGTTCAGTCTGCTGGCCCAATAGGCCACTGATTTCAATCCAACTGGCCACCGTAATGTTCCCCTTCAAGACAAAATGGGAAGATCCTAAAACTTTAACCTATTCTATATATCAATCAACGTTATTTTTTTGGGCATTTATAACTAATATAAACAACAGCCTTGCAAAATAAAAAAAAGAAAAAAATGTGGACCATTGAACTCATATTTTGTGTTCACCCGCTTCTTTTACAAATGGCAGGAATAATTAATTATCCAAAAAATGATCATGTTACATGTCGGCTATTGTTGGCAAGCGATATTGTTTTTTTTCTGCATGATAAAACAGTAGTGCACATTCATAATGGGAAATCATCTCAGCAAAATTTGTTTAAAAGTTTGGTTTTTTTTTAAAAAACGGGTTTTTTTAAGGGAATTTTTTTTTTGCAAAAAAAGGAACTTGGGCCCCGCAAAAGGCCGGGGGGGGATTTTTAAATACAATCTTGGAGGAAAAGAGAGCAAGGGTTTTGGACTGGTAAAAATGTATGCAGCATAAAGGCCCTTTGGTGATTAGAAGACAGTGAAGGATGCTATTGTCAGTGTTGCTGATTGAGTGACCAGTAACACCTGCTTCTGTGTCAAGTGGTCAACACAGCTACACTGGGGGTGAGGTCAGATAATTGATGTGATTGTCCAGCAACAGATTAGACAATGCCTCTGATTGATCTCTGCTGGTGGTCTTAATTGCTGCCTGTGCTGTGTCATCTAGCTAATAACTCTTACTGTGACTGCAGTAGTATGGAGAGCTGTATTGGTCAATTTTTGAGAGACCCCCCCACCCGTATTTAGGGTAAAAACGAATATGGACGGGTAGAAATATGGTGGGCGGGGTTTTGGGGCGGGCAAAAAAAAGAAGGAGCAAGGTCTTCAAAAACCAAAATATTGTTAGTTAGTTGAAATAGGAAAATGGTGTCACATGTTGGGTTTTTAGTCCATTTCAGGTCATCAGAAATTTAAAAGTTTGTAAACTGGTTAACAGTTAAAATCCATGTCCACCAAAACATTTTGACTGGCAATATTTTTTTTCCTGCATAAAGCCCTGGTTTTTTTATTTAAATTTTTATTAAAATTTGGAAAAAGGGTTTTTGGATTTTGAAGGTGTTATGAATCAAAATAACAGAAATATGAACAATAAATTGCAGTGCATACCCTAGGTGCCGTTCATAAGTTATGTTTCATCCCTTCAAGGCAGTTATTCAAACTTGTTTCGTTGTGCTCGTTACATGAAATTACAACATAATATTATAAATAGTGTCAACTATCACAATTTGTTTTGCAACTGCAAAATGGTGCAGCCGCGTAGTGATGTCAGCACTGCTTGGTGGCTTGTTCTGGTACTGGGCTTGGGCAACCTGTCACGTAAACAACATCCAGTTTTATCAGACATCACCAGCAATTAAAATTGGCAAAAA
>JAODUO010003655.1:10000-13198 GCA_025642075.2 Ridgeia piscesae | reverse complement strand
AAAATGGGGTCAAAGCAGGAATCTGACTTAAAAGGGAAACCAAAATGCTTTTCTGTCTTCCCATTCGTTAAACAGCACCCTGGGAGAAAAAAGTGTTGGGTCATTCAGAGATCGAATGTCATCCCATGGTGCTTTTTATATCAGAAAACCCAATTTTTTAGAAGGCATTGTCTGATATATTTACAAAATAAGTCTTAGGGATAACCACGGGCTTACATGACTCACAGGTTGGGATTCAACGTCAGCGTTGGACCTCCCTTTCAAAAAAAATTTTTTTGGGGTTGCCAAGAAAAATCATCGGAAAGGCCCTTTTTTGGAGTTCAAAAAAGGGAAAATTTGGACGTTGTTCGCGGACAGACGAAGAAAGGAAAAAAACAGTCGCTATAAAAATGTAAATGTAAAAGTTGTGATAAATGTTAACTGGTTGCACAACGCACTAAGCATATGTGAGGACATAGACAAAATAGCGAGCATATTTATTACACAATATTGTACGTCAATATAATCATTATAACCGGTCAGTTTTTTAACCCCCGGGCCTCCCCCCCTTTCCAACGTGACGGAACACTTTGATGTGTTCTGTATTCTCTTGAAACGTCACGGTACTTTAGTGTTTGTCACACAGACGACGTCTTTGCCGATGCGTTTTGTTGTTTGCGTGCCGAAAAACACCTTTCCCGTTATTCAACATATTAATAGTATAAATGGTATCGCAGAGTGATCATGACGAGACGGTTATGATAATGTATTTAAAATGTGATGAAACAATCGATCAAATATACCGGTGCGGGGTATGACAAATATAATATGTATCTAGAAAGCGGCACACTAATGAACAAAGGATGTGCATTATCATTAGTTGATAAAAATTAATATATATATAAATTAATAAGTGGTGTTATGCCAATGTGACATTTCAAGCATGTATCTCGAAAATGCGATAAATACATTTCATACAACATTAATCAGACAACAACAAGAACACGCTGATAAATGTCTGATCAATAGCTTTATTTTTCCGATATATTCACAAAATCTTCCCCGGGTTCCTAAAAATTTTCCCCAACCTTTCCGTAGGGGTAACAGGCCGATCGGTGAACGCCACTGCAATCGAAAGCGCAAGTCATATAATCTACGATTGTATTTTCATGTATACATGAACGGAGTGATATACGGCGCTGTATTTGCTAGACGCAACAAACATTTGCGTCGTAACAGAGAACTGGAATGTAATTTAATATAAGCGCCCGCCGAAGATTGCAAGCCAACTGTACGAAACTGCACATAAAACCAAACGGCCACTCAGACAATTACAATTATTTTTTCCCTTGACAGGAGAGTGTTAGTAATATAGAGTAATTTTAAACTGATGTATCCATAGCAACATAAATGACTACACATTATTTTTTTCAGCAAATACCGAAAAAAAAAGTATTTTTTTTTTTGTTTTTGCACGCGCCCGAGCGCCGTTACCTGCGACACAACGAGGGGGGGGACAGTCGGGGCGTCGTTCCGGGGACATCTCCTGAGCGAATGGGACGCCTTTCGGTAGAGTTTCCGCACCCCAAACGGTCCCCCCACCCCTGATTCACAGTAAGATTTCCCCAGCCTGCGAAACAAAATTTTGATACGTTGTCTGATATCAAATACATACGAACATGATAAAGGCTTGTAGCATGTTTCTTACAATAACAAAATTATCATCGTACATACGTAGTATGGCTCACATATTACGTAGTTAGTAGGAATATTATATGTTCGCTATATCACATTTCAGGTTCATCCATACTCTATATTAAGATTTTTCCCAAAATTACTGCTATATAAACGAAAGAATTGTAAACTAACCCAACGGCCGGGGGAAGAAAACCCAAAATAAAAATTCCCGGTTACACTGGTAGTAGTAGCGACCGTAGAAGTAGCTCGAGTAGTAAGAGTAGACACTTCGGGTGTAGCTGCAGCGATCCCGACATTCTCCTGAAACACACAGGGTGGAGATAAGTTATTATAGCGCACCAATCTAGGCACTATCCTAAATTACAAAGAAATCCATAACATAAATAGTAAGAATGCACTGACAACATAAATTTCAATTACACTTATGAATTTCACAAACTCGTTATAATTTAAAAAAACTTTCTGTTTTAGTAATGCTAATCTGTAAAAAAGATTGTTAAATTGATGAATGCGATTACACCAAACACAGTGTAAATGTTCAATACGTCACGCTGTATATGGTACCTGAATAATATTAATAATAATAATAATAATAAAAATTTTAAAGGTCTTACGTCCTGGAGGATTCGGTTCGATGCGCGACTTTAAAAAAATAATAAGCATTATTTTAAAATTTGGGGAAAAAGCAGTTATTCCCAAATTGAAATGGGACCTTCACTACAACGGGGCTTGTATATTAAAAACAAAAAAAAAAATTTTTAAATTAAAATTTATAAAAAATTCCACAATAATTTACCCCAATAAAATTTTTAAATTATATAAAATTAAAAATTAAATATATTATTAAATAAATTTAAAAAAATATTTTTTTATTATTTTTAATTATTTAATATATATTTGTATAAAAAATTTTACACCCTTAAAAATATTAAAAATTATAAATTATTATAAATATAATGTTTTAAAAAATTTCACAATATAATTACTATATTATAAAATAAAAAAAAAAAAAATTATATATATATATTTTATATATATATAAATATATATATATATATATATATATATATTTTTTAATATATATTATTATATAAATATATATATATAATATATATATATATATATATATATATATATATATATATATATATATATTTATTTTTTAAAAAATTTTTTTTTTTATTTTGAAAAAAAAATAAATATATATATATATATATATATATATAATATATATATATAATATTATATATATATATATATATATATATATATTATATATATATATATAAAAAATATATATATATATATATATATATATATATATATATATATATATATATATACATTATATACACACACATAAGAAAAACCAAAAATAATTAAAAACCCTTTTAATATATATATATATATATATATATATATAATATATATATACAAAAATATATAAAATATATATATATAATAATTTTTATTATTTTTAAATAACACAAAACCACAACCATGAAATACTTCGCCATGGTG
>JAODUO010003655.1:0-5000 GCA_025642075.2 Ridgeia piscesae | reverse complement strand
TAAAACCCATTCATTGGCAAATTTTTATTTAATATATTTATTATTTTTTATTATAAAAAATATATAATAACCTAAATTAAATTAATTAAAATATTATAAGGTACCAAACAATAAGGGAATTTTTAACTTGAAGTTTCTTTAAATTTTTTTGGATTGTTTTCTTAAACGAAGGCACATTAATAAAGGTAAAACCATAGGAATTGAAATTTAGGTAGGGGATTTACATTTAAGGGGAAAATTTCTTTGTTTTATTGTTTTGATTTAAAATAACTTTTACCTCCGGGTTTTGGGGGAGCCGGGACCGCACTCCCCAAAAAAGGTGTCTTTCTTACACGAGTTTCTAGGTTGCAACACCCCAAGTGTTAACTCGAAATTGTTTTTTTTGGGATGAAAAGTTTTCTATCCATTGCCTTTGGGGTTTTTTTAAAAAACCATACGATAAGGGAAATTTGGCATTAAATAATTGGTTGAAACCTGAAATGGGAAAAACAAAAATAAAATTAAAATTATCAGAATTGTTGACAACCGATAATAAATTTTGATAAAACTGTAAGTTTAGTTCGATTTAACCCAAAAAATTTAATTTTGCTCTAGACGTCGTGGGAAAAAGGAAAGTGGCTGGGGGACCACCTTTAACTGAAAGCTACGAAGAAAACTTCAGGAATTTTGCCCCCCATTTAACATGAGATTCTTGGAACAGAACACTACTTTTAATGTTCAGATGCATGCTGTCAACTTTAATACGTAAGGAATACGGTGAGAACGGTATGATTGATTTAAAAAAAAGGGTATGTACCTTTTAAAAGGCCCATGGTACACAGAAAATCTACTTTATAAATCCTGTCAAAGAACAAAAAAAGGCAATGTTTTTATCGCTTTCACAGGGCTGAACTGGGGGGCAATAAATTATTTTTCTCGTTAGGACGAAGTTTGTTCGTTCCAAAAGAAAATTGGCCTAATACCCGGGGATGTAACTGTAAAACAATCGTGTATGTTTGGGGTTTTCCCGAGCATGCTCCCGACGCTGTTATTGAAGGGACAGGAACCCAAGAAAAAAATTTTGGGCACAATCCATTTTAAAACCGGGTTTTGAATAATCGGAAAAATAAAGTTATAAACCTTTCATTTTTGTTGCGTTAATGTTGAAAAAAATTTTATCGTTTTTGAGAAAAATGAAATTCATTGGTAACCCATTTAACTTAAAATTTTTTAAAAAAAAATTAAAAGCGGATTATCTAATTTAAAGATAAGGAAACCCCGCAAGTTGCCTTCGGGAAACAAATAATTTTCACCCGCCAATATTTTTTCGTGTGCATCACCTTAAAAAATTTTAACCCCCGGTAAAATTCATGCTGCATTCATTTTATATAAAAAGTTGTTTGGAAACGGGTTTTGTCGGAAAACAAAAAAGCAGGGATAACCTCTGGGTTACACACTAAAGGGTTGCGTTTCAAGTCGGGTTAGACCATCAAATGTTTCCGAAAAAGGAAAGGCAAACCCCCACCCTTAATGTGTTGTTCAAGACAAATGACCGGAAAGTTTTTATATTTTATTGTAAAAATGTAAAAATTTTGCAAAGTTAAAAATGCTTGTGCGGTTAACACGGTAAATTTCAAACGCCCTTAAAATTTTAAATTTTAAAATTTAAAATTTTAAGGTTCCCAAACCCCCAAGCTTTCATAACAAATAGGGGAAAATTTTTTTACACATTTTGGACTAATAAAACATTAAAACCCCCGATGTTTTCCTTGAACAAACATAAAAGTGGGGGGAAAAAACTTTTTTTTTAACGGAAAAACATTTGATGGTTTTTATCCTTGAAACGTCAGACTTTAGTGTTTGTAACCCAGAGGTCTTCCGATTTTTTGTTTTCGTGCCGCAAAACCCCTTTTTGGTTTTCCATTTTAAATAAAAAAGGATGAAAGTATCTGCAGAGGAAAATTTTTAAATGGGTAAAACTCTTCAAAAGGGGGGAGAAAAATTAATTGTTTCTAAAAGGGCAACTTGGGTTGCCTTATCTTTATTGATAATCCGCCCTTTAATTTTTTTTTTAATAATTTTAATATTAAGAAAATAGGGATGATTTTTCGCATGTTCTCAAATCAATAATAATTTCTAAAACATTAACGGAAAAAAAAGAAAAATTTGTAAAGGTTTGATCAATACTTTATTGTTTCAAAATTTTTTCAAAATTCCTTAAAAGGAAAGGTTATTTGGGTGGTTCCCCCCACGGATGTCTGGTAGTAACACCACCGGGGCCACAATCAAAACGCGTCTTTAAAATTCCATTGTTTTTCAGGAAATTGAACAAAGGTTAAGGCCTTTACAAGAGAAAAAACATTTGGGTTTCAAAATTTTGAATTTTTAAGGGCCCGGAAGATTCGCCTGTGATTCAATAACAAACATCAAAATAGATGCTTCTGCGGGGTGTTATAATATAGAGTTTTTAAACGGGGACCCAATAAAACCCTTGCCTACAACTTGTTGTAAAATAGAAATAGGAACATCTTTAAAATTTTTATTATGTTTTCTTTGCGGGAGAAATTTGACCTTAAAACAATTTTTCCCTGAAGTCCTTCGTTACATTCTGTAAAATGGGGATATCTCGAGACTTTTTGCTCTTTCCAAAGGGTCATTAAGATTTTTGGTTTAAAAACCCAAATTTGATCTTTGTCGAATCAAACTCCGAACATGAAAAGGTTTTAGCATGTTTCAAAATTTCAAAATTTTCCACATTAGTTTATTTACGTATTAGTGGAATATTATGTTCGAATCACATTCAGGTTCACCTACTCATATGAGTTTCAAATTACGTTAATGAAAAGTTTGCACCACATCGTGTAAACGTTCAGTCCACGAGCTATCCCGATCCTCGGTTCATGAATTTCACCTTAAATTGAGGTGGTGCCTTCGAAAAATGCAGGATGGTACCACAATATATAATCTAAAATAAAAACCAAAAAAATTTAGTAAGAATAAATTTCCCTAAATTCAAACCCCCTTTTGGGTTTTAAAAACTCTTATTTAAAATGTCCTGTGGGATCCCAATTTAAAAAGAAAATTTGATAACGTTCCAAACACTTTTAAATTTTTAATGGTCATTTTAATTTCCAAAAATTATTTAAAAAAATAAATAAATTTACTTTTAATTTTATATATTATATAATATATAATTATATTAAATTAAAATAATTATTCAATCTGTGTATTATACCTTTGTGTATTCAAAGAAAAAAAATTTTTTTTAGTAAGGGGTTTAAACCCTGCACAAAGTCAAAAAAGCCATTCAAATTTAATTTTATGACTTCCCCGTTAAACAACCCCAACGGGTTGGGGAAAGGGGGGATTTTTGTGCAGCCCCAAAAAAATTTCATTCGTTAGGGCCTTTCCCGGGGCCCTCGCCGAGGGCGGGAAAAAGAAAAAGTCGTATTTTTAATTTCCATTTTGAAATCAGTATTTTCTTAATAACTTTTCCTTGGGCACAAAAATTTTTCCACACATCTTTATCCAAAATTTCGTGTTGTGGTTTAACGTTTTCATTTAGGTTCACCATACTCAAATTGGTTTCTCAAACCCCCGCTTGCAGTATGGAATTGTTTCAGGAATTAACAAACGTGCAGTCCAAAAGAGAAAGAACAGGGATTCCCATACCAGCCCTTTGGACTGTGTGAGGGCGGTAGTGTGGTGAAGTATGTCGGCCTTGATGTTAATTCCAAGCATTTCACAGTAATGGACGCTTCGTCACTGTCCTGAATAATGAACAAAACCGTTTTTAAGGGGATCAATCATACTTTACCATAGTTTCCGATTCGTATAATTAAAATTTAAACAGAAATGCATCTGAACTTAAAAAATGTGTTAAATTGTAATGGATTAAAAAAAAAATGTTAATAGTACCTTATAGGGCCCTAATTTTAAAATTAAAAATAAAATTTTTTTTGGGAAATTTTTGTTTTAAAAAATTTAAAATTTAAAAATTTTAATGGGGTTAAAAACGGGGCATTTGATATTCAAAAAAAAATTTTTTAAACCCAAAGGTTTAAAAATGAACCAAAACGACGAAATAACCTTCAATTTTATACTTTTGATTACCGCCCCGGGAAAAATGACAACGGTTAACCACGGTCGGGTAAAAAAGGGAAAAATTTCTTTTTATTGTAGGTTACGAAATGCCCGTTTGGGGGAAAAACCCTTTTTTTCCTTTTTTTTGGGTTTCCTTTAACCCCTTTTTTAAAACTTTTACCTCTAAAAAAATTTTGGAAAAACCCCTTCATAAAATGTTTCCCTTTTATTAGTTTGGGGGGGGGCAGTTTCCCAACTATTACCCGAACATCCCCCAAACCCAAAAATATTATATATATTTTATATTTTTTTTAATATAATATATATAAATTTTTTTAAATTTTATTTTAATTTTTAAATTAAATTTTTAATATTTTAAAATTAATTTTTTTTAATTTAAATTTATTTAAAAAATTTTTTTTAAAATTTTTTTTTAATTAAAAAAAAAAAAAAAAATTTTAAAATTTTTTAAATATTTATTTTTTTATTTTAAAAATTTTTTAAAAACTTAATAATTAAAAAATTTTAATTTTTAAAAAATTTTTAATTTAAATTCAAAAATTTAAAATTTAAAATAATATTTTTAAAATTTTAAAACCCCCAAAAAAACCCAAAAACCACACCCCAAATTTTTAAAATTTAAAATTTTTTAAAAAAATTTTTAAAATTTAAATATATATAAAATTTTAAAAATTTTAAAAATTTAAATTTAATTTTTAATACAAAAAAAAAAAAAAACAAAAATACAATTTTTTAAAACCCAATTTTAAAAAAATTTCATTTATAAATTCCCGGGGGGGAAAAATTAAAGTCAAAAATTTTAAATTACAAAAATAAAAAAAAAAAAAAACCCCCCCCTGATTTTTATTTTAATTATTTAACAGTGGCATTTTAGTAGTTCTTACTTCCTAATTTTTTGTCCTTTTATTAAAAAAAAT
>JAODUO010003654.1:2500-13797 GCA_025642075.2 Ridgeia piscesae | reverse complement strand
AAAACGCAAAACACCCCGTTGTCGACGCCCAAAAACTTGGATGAGTATGGAGTGCAGCCGTTGACACAGTACTCCACGGTCGGCGCATCCACATTGCAAGGTACGATTATGATAGCTAGTACTTAATAGAATTCTTATATCTGTTTCGGTCTTTCAGTCTTGGTTACTGTTTATCTAGAAGCCTATCATAACTTTAACTAAATATTGATACTGGTGTACTGACAACATTAATTAGTTAAATAATGACTGGTTATTTTTGCATTTCAGGTGCCTCACGTGGTCGTCCTCTACGCTGATGGAATCGCTATGCTTCGACGCGTTGCTACTCAGGTTCGTTTTTTTATATACTAGAGCGGGTTGGCATGAGTACGACTGCAGTGGGCGTTATTAAATATGTTATTAAATCATAAACACAAAACAGCGACCAATATTTACAGGCGACGAATACTTTCCAACAACACCCGACCACCCCCCACCTTCCCGTCCCGTCCGGTCTTTCTTTCCTCGAGCGCGAGTCAGGGGATAGGCGGGGTGAATGGGTAGTTCTCAGCCCCCCCCAAATTAAATTCGTTAAGGAGAATATAATAATGGAATTAGCTACTTTTAAAAGGTCAGTACTAACACAAATTGATGTTATAAAACAGTGTTTATGTGTGTGCACGTATGTTTGTAGATTAAAGAGATTAAAAAAAATCTGTTTCAAATAATGCAAACAAGCAAATTGTACATACACACCAATTATACACATCAACTCATCTCCAATATAATATTTATTTAATGGTTTCTACAACATACAACTCAAAGCCGTTAATAATGCTAATTTTCAAACATCTTACCGGGCCGAGATCTTACAGATAGTGTTCAGGTCGAGCTTTAGTCTACCGTAGACGATGTGTTAAAATTGGTGTCAGTGGCATTCGCCAAGGTAATCTTACACTTCAAGATCTTACCTCGAGAAGACCGGTGAATAGTTGTCCAAAAGTTTGCATTTAGGCCGTGTGAAGTTTATTTTCTGATGACAACATTTTTATATTGATGTATTTTTGTTCTTTTACCCGGTTTGCAGAGTCAAGGCTGACTATAATTTGAAAAATTATAATTATATATAATACATATTTTAATTTATTTACCCAGGGGATAAAAAATGCATAATTTAAAATAGTGTTACCATTCGTGTGGAAATTCTACGTTAATGAAATGCAGTAAAAAGTACAATTGTGGCAGGCATATAATATTATGTGTGATGAGTGAGTAAAAATAGTGTTATAACCCCTTTTCAGCTGGTACGTACCTTTCCGGATGATTATTTTGCCCTTTATGACTGATATCGACAAGGTTCGTAAATACAGTAACATATTCACCTTTTACAGCCAATAAATGGTTCTTAACGAATATGTATGAATTGATACATCGTTGACATATAAGCTTAAAAATGATTACCAGGTAAAAGTATGCATTCATGTTAGGAATATCAACATACGGTGTCGCCACACTTGACTTCTGTCGTCTCCGTCTATATCACGTTGTAGGCGTGACCCCCCCCCCCAGTATTGGGTCGCGTGCGCAGGGGTGTCACATCCATCACAAGTTAGATTTGAAGAATCGATAATAAACGCTTCCCAGGTTCGACTCGAATTTATTCATGATGAAGTATTCACACACGCTCAGTATAGAAGATTACATCGGAGGTCTGGGTCCCTGCTGTACTTCAGGATGTCCCTCAGACACTCTTACAATTTAACATGTTGAAATATTTCTGATAATTTCATACATCCAAGATAAAAATATGGGCAACTGTCCCACATTAGTATATTAATTTCAAAGCCAAAATCGTCAACCAGAGTCATGTTCGTCCGACTCTGGTCTCCTCCCTCCTTCAATTTCCCTGAGTCTTTATAGTCACTGCTTATCTTACTCCAGTCATTGTTGTACACACTCCTGCATTCCTATAAACACTTAGTGACCGGCGGTATTTAGACCTCGTCCCTTCGTGTAAACACAACCATTGTTCCAGCGTACAAGCTACGCTCTCTTCTTACACTCCGTGACCGGCGGTGCCAATGCGGCGCCTTTCGTGTAAACACAACCATTGTTTTAGCTCCTCAAGCTACGTTCCATTCCCACACTCGGTGACCGGCGGTCCAATGCGGCGCCTTTCGTGTACACACAGTTATCAAGCCACGTAAACAATACACCCTAAGCCTTTCTGTTGAAGCGGTCTAATCTGATGAATGTTTACCTAAAGCGGTCAACAGCTTTATACCTTCATCCTGCCGAATCCTGTTTTGTAATACTAGAAACTTAATAGCACTTTCTTCTACACTAGTTGGATAATTATATACGTTGTTCTAAACTTATTGAGGTGGTTCTTTATGTAACAGGAAGGGTTACTGACTAAATTATTAATTATCCTATTAAAACTTAACTAATACTTTCTAATCTTTTGTCCTTTTTACTTTATGCTAGTGCAATAAACTCATTAGTGCCTATAGGCTGGGAGAGCCTAATAGCCACTCCCCTTGTTTACCCTGTGGTGCCCCGTGTCATGTGACAGCCAATGCAGCAGGGTCATATCCAGTTTCCACTGAGGAGCAAGCACAGAAGATGTGATAACAGACTCTGTGTGTTTTACCATGTTTTTGGGCACTAGCTTCACCTCATTAATGAAAGAAACGGAACATGAAAGGTAGGTGGATTGATCCAGGAGATGCTTACAGCTGTTTTCATGTATTTATTCACTATTATTTATAGGCAAATTGACATTTAACTATGGTAAAGACTGTTACTTGAATTGTTGACACTGGATGCGGAATTTCCTCAGCACTGGTATACAGATGTGTATTAGAACAAGTTGAATTATGTTGTGAGAAACAAATCGTTTCACCATTATATGGCTACTAGATTATCTGTTAACGACATTGAGTCTTAATTCTCAATAGGAGATGCTGGGTTGAAATGTTCCCCACGGAGATGTTAGCAGACAGTAGTCTGGGTTGATGGGTGTTGTGTAGCGGGGTCAAATTACGGACAGTCCCTGCACAGTGGGGGATGGTCATTAATATCCCGTTGACCGTCAGTGGACTTTGGACCGACTGCCCACTGGATTGAATAAGATAGCTGGCTAGTCTAATGAGAGAGAGAGAGAGAGAGAGAGAGAGAGAGAGGGCTATTAACGTTGTATTTTTTGTGATTATGCTAGATATGCATGAGTTTATGTTCAATAAGTATTGTTGTAATCACTAAGTTGTTCTAACTAGTTACACTTGTAGTGCGAGGCTACACAAGCCAGAGTGTATGTGACACTTAGTAGATCTGTCAGCTGCAGAGCTTGTATGAATGCACAGAGTGTTAACAGAGTGCTATCTTATCGCATTAATTATTGTTTATAGATTAATTATGTTAGCAGACATAATTAGTTATTAGATTACAGCTGATAATTGGTTGTAAATCGGTTAATGATAGACTTGTTATAATTGTTACCATGCTTGGCAATAGGACTGTTGCTTACTTGTTTACAGACAGCAAGGATATGTAGCGTAGCTACATATAGACTGTGTACATGTACTGAGCCGGTGCTCAGCTGCAGTAGTTTCTGCATTTCCTAGTTGGGGTGAGCACACATGATTGCATGCATGGATGTCATAATGTATTATTAATTGGTTAGGAACAATTACATGCTTTGTCATATGTTATGGAATTCATTTTTTACAATACATATCGCTTGTGTTAGTAATATTTGTCATTCATAAGTATTGATTATACCTTATGCATGGAAGGATATAATGTAGTAACATATACATTTAATTGTAGATGTATTATTAACTGAGTATTTACTTCCGATATATGTACGACATAATTAATTGGATTTATTACTGTGTTGGTGTTACTTAGGATGCATTCGTTTCTCAACATGGGAGAGCGGTGTTTACATTAATATACATCTGTGTTTATTGATGATACGTCCGTCAAGGAGTTTTGCAGATTTGATGTCTATTTACAAATATCACAGGAGCTAACCTGCTATTTGGTATCTGAGATGATCTACAGGCAATTTACCTATATCAATATTATGCAATGATTATTGTGTTTCCTGCTATTCCTGAATGATCTTATGTTATTATTTGTAACACATGTAGTAATGATATTTTTATGTTTACAGGTTTTCTTGGGTTTATTTTTATTTTCGTTCTGATAACCCGTATTATTCGAACACACCACAATAAATGGTACAAGCAGTCACCGTGTTCTGTCTTCAATGATAAATGGTTCTTTACATACGTCCTTCCCCCGGAGTTGAATAGGGTACTATTCAACTTTACAAACATGCAAGTAAAGTAACCACGTAGTTTAGTAATAACACTTGATTTCGTGTCTGATGAAACGCATCGGATACATCAATTATGAAGTAAGCGTAAACGAGTATAGTAATTAATGCACGTAATAGAATTATTACCGGCTAATATATATATAGATATACGTCCCATGTGTATATGTCTTCTGACGTCCTCTTTGTATAAACTCTTATGATGGTTATTGTTATATATATATAATTTTTGTGTGTGTTTTAAACACACATCATATACAATATCTACTTTTTGTTTTTGTTTTGTATTTTTTTCATACAGGCTAACAATTGGTCGATAACCCTGTAAAGTTCTGCTTTGTCAGAACTTTTTAAGCAAAGCTAAATACATGCAAACTAATAATTGTTGATAACCCTGGAAAGTTCTGCTTTGTCAGAACTTTTTAAGCAAAGCTAAAGACATGCAAACGAATAATTGTTGATAACCCTGGAAAGTTCTGCTTTGTCAGAACTTTTTAAGCAAAGCTAAAGACATGCAAACGAATAATTGTTGATAACCCTGGAAAGTTCTGCTTTGTCAGAACTTTTTAAGCAAAGCTAACATGCATTGTGTTGCCGTTTGGGCTAACATACAATGACTAACACTGCAGTATATGCCTTCAGCAATTGTAAACCCAAGTTATCAGACGATACTGTCTGATACAATTCCGCTGAAACAATGCATTAGTACACACAAGATACTGTCCGAGCCCGATTTCGACATGTACCTTCGTTTCGCGAGCCGCTAGTTTCGCGGAGGAACCGAATTAATGTTTATGTGGCATTTGTTCAATGCAATAAACCTCCTTCTGAGGTGATATGGCTCTAGTTGTAACATCCTCACGGAATGGTCGTCATACCATTTCACAAAGTGGCCAAATTTGTGGAGTACCGTGGGAATTAATTGAGAATAGGTGAGCGGGTTGTTAGTTCTTACGTTGTAGTTGGAAGAATGTACCTGTCCTGGGGCTCACTGTCTCGTGCGACTGTCCGTCCGTTGTCAAGGAAACCATTTCAGTGGGGGCGGTATATATAACGGATTGTCGTGGAGCGGTTCTGTCGGCGTCGTCATGTCCGTGTGTCCTATCACTGTCTTCGTTGTCGGCTTGATCATGAGTGGTTGTTGGAGTGATCAATTTATTTCGATATAATAGGTATATTATGTAGATCAATATGGCCGCCAACGCAATTACAATGATGGCAACAGTCCATGAGACATGACCCGAATATGAGCCCCACGCAATAAAATCGTTATCATTGTTGGGTAAGGCGTCCAACTGTATGTCGTTAATTTCACCCAACGAATCCCACACTGGACTTGACAAATGCTTAATGAGAGTATTATGCGGGATTAAATTCAAGAGTTGCATCGTGGGTATTTTTATAACAGAGAAATCAACCATTACCGTTGAGCTGAACCGTGCTATGCTTGAGATACTCCACCCGTTTGCTTTTATTTGACAACCTTTGTTCAGTCGGAGAGCAGAGGCTCCGCTTTGTAATTCAACACGGCGTTCCGGTTGGCTGGAACAAAACAAAGACACCGTCTCGCCGACAGACAAGATTATGAATGTTCCAGGAATTAGTTCGGTAATTTGTGTTTCGGCATTGTGTGTTTTAGTAACTTTGACGCGGCAAGTTTTACGTAATTCAGGCTCGCCTGTAAGAATGCCCCTGGGACATTTAAATCGGCTTCTGTCGTATACGGCACCAGCGCGACAGATCATAGGGTTACGGCCTTGGCATGAAGTAGGGCGAAACATTCCTCCTGTCAAGGTGTGTATCGCGATATCTTCTGTCACTAAAATTTGAGCGTTAAATTTCTTTGATTTATGCGGAATTGGCCATGTAGTTATGTGATAACGATTGTATTTAATATTGTCTGTCAGGGGGAGTTTGACACGGAATAACAACTCGTCTTTCGAACGGAAGATTGAAGATACTCGTAAGTTAGCGTAGTACCATTGCGCGTCCGGCGCATAATAACCTGCTGTTTTAGCTGAAGTTAATATTTTATTTAATTCAGTTCGACTTAGAAGCTCTTCTGTTAAAAATCCCAATTCTAGCGAAGCTTTCTGTCTGTTAAACCGGGCGGTTTGCTGTACCCAGTGTGCGTGCGCCGATTCCATGGCGCTTAAGCATTGCTCAATACGCAACTTTGCGTTAATAACTTGTAACTGTTTGTCCTGATTCTGCCATAAATTTGCAATATGTCGTACCTCGTCAGATACTTTTTGAACATATGACTGCAAAACATTGATATGTTTTCTATTCTGTACAACAGCAGAATGCGTTTGATTTATAACAGATAACATTTGACTCACTGAATGTACCACACGTCTGTCTTTTGTCCGTAGAATTTCGATTTGTCGTCGACATTCGGCCACGTCTGTTTCCGTCGCTGTCCCAAATAGTGAACGGCTGAGTTCACCGACGATATTGAGAAGCCCCCGCTTGGTCCGGCTAGCTTCGGTCCTTGCAGGTAGCAGAGCGTCCTCAATATCGGTCAGTCGAATGGTCCAAGCGTCAATTGTAGCGTTATCCATTCCGTGGAAAAAATTGACGTTCGCTATTACAGTTTTAAATCGATTCAGTTTCTGTCTCAGTCCCGGTATTGCAGTCGGTGGGTTTATAGTAATCAACACTACCCATGTCGCTACATGATTCTGTGTTGGTTCTCCACCTGTGACGAGAATGCCATCAGGCAGGAACCGAGGAACATTCAGTGGTATGTCTGTCGTGTTGTAATCGTACGCCATCACCAAGCTTATGCTCGTGTAAAGCAGTATACAAAATGGACATGGTCCCATTTTGCACGTTTCTGGTATTCGTCGTCGGGCGTCTGTGTTTTGCGTTTCCGATAGTGTGAGATAATAGGATCTATCTCAATGTCACTGTCAGAGGGATACTGTGTACTTGATGCGTCTAAAGCGCGTCTACTCAAACGTCTTTGTCTACTTGATCGTCTGAGAGCGTCAGTATTGTCTGACTGTGTGACCTTATCAGTCTGTCCGGCATTCGCCGCTTGCTCAGTCTGCGTCATATGGGGCGTGGTTTCAGTATCACCCTTATCACGTGACTGTTCGGTCGAATGTCGTCGCCTTTTGTGGGCGTTCTGTCGGTGTCCCTGTGTCATGGGGCGTGTCGGCGGAGTAACAGTCGGACGTCTGTCACTGTCAACCTGGATTATGTCACGTTGTATTTGTGTCTGTTGGTGGACACGTCCGTGACGTGTACGGTGTGGTCGGGGTATTATATCAGTCCAAATTTGGTCAGGATTTACCAGTCTTACTTTTTCTTGATTTAACACCTTTGTTTTCCCTGTTTGTTGGTGACGTAAGTATACAACAGGGCCTGAAACTCGCGTAACAATAAACATGGGGTCCCAACGCGACGTGAAAGTAAGGCGTTCTGTTAACGACCAAGTTATAATATAAACACGTCTCGTCTTAGCAATGAACAGGTCGCTCCAGAATCAATTAACGCTGTCACCAGTATACCAGAAATAACAAGGTTAACTGTAGGACGGAGCTGGTTACCTGATCGGTCGGTTACTGCCAAGACGTGGTCCCGTTTCCCGGCTGATGCTGGTGACGATACTGTCCCGTGCGTACGGGGCAGTCAGCCGCGAAGTGTCCCGGTTGTCCACAGGCGTAGCATTGTAGTTGTCTGCGGGGCGGAGGTGTAGCGTGGAACGAGGGGCGGAAGTCGCCTCGGCGTGCGTTGCTGTGTTGTCTCCCGGCCGGCTGTCGTTCATCGAGCGGGCGGCGATCGCGATCGGTCGACGGGCGCGTGTGTCGTTCTGCGGGCTGGCGATTGTGGTTCGGACGCTGCTCGTAGTAGTCGCGAGGGAGTCGGTTTGTGCTTGGTCGATGTGGTACGGGGCCCGGCGCGCGGCGGGAAGGTTTCTCGGATGCTGTGTGGTTATCGCGTGCCTCCAACTTGGCTATTTTAGTCGCCAGGTGCTGCATGGTGGATGTAAGTGATTCCACCGTGCGGTTGAGTTGTGTGGGTTTGTCGGATTCCGCAGCACCAATTTCCATTGGCACTTCTCTGCGCGATTCCCGACCAAGACGCCAATATGCGTCCTGTCGCGAACATGCTTCTGCCACAATTTTAATCGCTACCTGTAGCGATTGCGGCGCTCCGTCCACAAGTTTCGTTGCTATGGCGTCTGAGGACAATCCTCTAGCAAATGTTTTAACCAGCAGTCTTTCCTGGTCAATGTTACGTTGAGTCACGGGGTAAGCAATGTCCGCGATTTCACGGAAACGGCGTATATAAGTTTGCGTGGGTTCGAATGCCGATTGTGTTACACGATCTAAATCATCTTTGAGAGCGGCGGATTCGTCAATATTAAGAAACTGTGTAGATAAATGGTCGCGTAAGTCGGCCCATGGTACGGCTGCGCGTGCAATGTTGTTTGTTGCTATTTGTTCTTCAATAAAACGTTCTAGTTCGAAACGAAATGGACCAGAAACAGTTTTGGCAGCAATTTCAATGATCGATGTGTTTCCTACTTGATTAAAGGCAAGAGTAATTTCACGAATCCAGTTCCGAACAGCCAAAGTCGATGAACCGTCACAATTTCGGGTTTGATGTATCAAATCTTTTATCACTTCTCTCGCTCTTATTGCTTGATTTCTATCGGCTTCTTGTTGCCTTATTCCCATAACAAAGTCCTGGTACAGTTCCGGATTCATGTTGTTGAATATACGAAAGTCTCATCAAAAGTGGAGTAATTAAATTGTTTAATCTTGTGAATATTCGTGACTGTTCATAACGCAAGTCTCTTGACACCGCTTGTAGGATGCGTAACTGTAAGATAAAAGTACTCACTGTAGTTGCTGTAGAATGTCAATGTTCATGTCGCGTGCTGGCGTGAACTCCTTCCGTCATGAAGCATCGAGTTGTCGCGCTCGCCAGTGTAGGCGTGACCCCCCCAGTATTGGGTCGCGTGCGCAGGGGTGTCACATCCATCACAAGTTAGATTTGAAGAATCGATAATAAACGCTTCCCAGGTTCGACTCGAATTTATTCATGATGAAGTATTCACACACGCTCAGTATAGAAGATTACATCGGAGGTCTGGGTCCCTGCTGTACTTCAGGATGTCCCTCAGACACTCTTACAATTTAACATGTTGAAATATTTCTGATAATTTCATACATCCAAGATAAAAATATGGGCAACTGTCCCACATTAGTATATTAATTTCAAAGCCAAAATCGTCAACCAGAGTCATGTTCGTCCGACTCTGGTCTCCTCTCTCCTTCAATTTCCCTGAGTCTTTATAGTCACTGCTTATCTTACTCCAGTCATTGTTGTACACACTCCTGCATTCCTATAAACACTTAGTGACCGGCGGTATTTAGACCTCGTCTTTCGTGTAAACACAACCATTGTTCCAGCGTACAAGCTACGCTCTCTTCTTACACTCCGTGACCGGCGGTGCCAATGCGGCGCCTTTCGTGTAAACACAACCATTGTTTTAGCTCCTCAAGCTACGTTCCATTCCCACACTCGGTGACCGGCGGTCCAATGCGGCGCCTTTCGTGTACACACAGTTATCAAGCCACGTAAACAATACACCCTAAGCCTTTCTGTTGAAGCGGTCTAATCTGATGAATGTTTACCTAAAGCGGTCAACAGCTTTATACCTTCATCCTGCCGAATCCTGTTTTGTAATACTAGAAACTTAATAGCACTTTCTTCTACACTAGTTGGATAATTATATACGTTGTTCTAAACTTATTGAGGTGGTTCTTTACAACGTGCGCGCGTATATGAATAAGCCAGCATACCACTACCAGTAACAATATACTAACATTATGTTCTGATGTAGTACATGTCGTATAGTGGACATCCTGCGTCGCTTCGAGTCGAACACATCAATCAAACCTGCCGATTTTCTCAATTTATGAAGAAATGTTTGCAAAAGTATAGCGATATTAAAAATCTGTATCCCTTACAACATTTTTGGCGAAATGTTTGCAATATTATTATATAATAATTAATATTAATGTACAACGCGGGACGAACGCCAACACATTTCTCGAAAATGAAATGCGAAATAGTAACTTAAATAATAATTATCACATTGTTCTTGCAAGTGATTAAAACATCAAGTATTTAGAAGATTTTTGTGTGATCTGTGGGTATGATGTCAAGCATGATTTTAATGCAGCATGCATTAAGATTAATATTTTGACTTATTGTGAACTTTACAGTAAAGACTAAAGGTTTAAAGGTAGGATAGGTATGGCAGCTGTCAGTAATTGTGAGATTTCAGAAGTACACAATATGCAATTAGAAATTACCATTGGCAACATGCCTCGTCATCATTCAAATTGTGCATGTAAAAAGCATATTAATTTTACATTTTTTAATGACAACAGTGTTGTTTTTCCATTTAAAACCATACACTTGGAAATACGGTACAGTATTCCAACCAGTATGCCTTAATTTTGCTATCGCATTTGTTTCAACATTCATGCTCTTCAAACTCTTAAGAATAAAATAGTGATCGACTTATCCAGATCTTAAATATTCATTAACTGTGTCTTATCTGCACTAGAAATTGTAATGTGTAATTGGCATAAACCTGTCCAGACCAGCATAGTACACACATTTTTCTGTTATTTAACTAATGAAATCCCAAATTAAATTGTTAGTGTATAATCAAGGAATAGATGCATGAATAATAGTCGAGGACTGACTATAAGTTTTAGAAAGAATCTAGATCATGCCTTCAAGCTTAAACAAGTTAGCAGTAGCTCGGTCATGTAAAACATCAATGAGATTATTACACCCATTATTGCACTGACGAAAGGTTGAAATTTGATGTGGTTAACAGTAGTCAAATTGTCGGTTCAAATACATCAGCAGTCCATTTAATTCAGCTAGGTCAAGTAAGAGACATTGAGAAAGCAACAATTGGCTTGTCTAAGAATTA
>JAODUO010003653.1:0-5000 GCA_025642075.2 Ridgeia piscesae | reverse complement strand
ATAAAAGTGAGTGTTGGTGAGGCTGAGGTGTTTGACACAGGGGGTGTAGACTAGGAGGAGTCTCAGAGAGTGCTTCCGTTCCTCCACTGAGAGTCGAAGAAACAGATGAACAGAGAACCCACGGTGAGCTGGCAACAGACTAGTCTCTGTCTCTGTCTGTCTCTCTCTGTGTTTCTGTCTGCCTGTCTCTCTCTGTCTTTGTCTTTGTCTTTCTATCGCTCTCTATCTCTCTGTCTGTCTGTCTGTCTGTCTGTCTGTCTGTCTGTCTGTCTGTCTGTCTGTCTGTCTGTCTGTCTGTCTGTCTGTCTGTCTGTCTGTCTGTCTGTCTGTCTGTCTGTCTGTCTGTCTGTCTGTCTGTCTGTCTGTCTGTCTGTCTGTCTGTCTGTCTGTCTGTCTGTCTGTCTGTCTGTCTGTCTGTCTGTCTGTCTGTCTGTCTGTCTGTCTGTCTGTCTGTCTGTCTGTCTGTCTGTCTGTCTGTCTGTCTGTCTGTCTGTCTGTCTGTCTGTCTGTCTGTCTGTCTGTCTGTCTGTCTGTCTGTCTCTGTCTCTCTCTGCCTCTCTCTCTGTCTCTCTCTCTCTCTCTCTCTCTCTCTCTCTCTCTCTCTCTCTCTCTCTCTCTCTCTCTCTCTCTCTCTCTCTCTCTCTCTCTCTCCCTCTTCTATCTCATTCCATCCCTCCCTCTCTCTTCCTCATCCTCTCCCTTACCCTGTTCTTTTCAGTGTCCCTTTCTATGTCCCTTTCCCTCATTGTGTCCCTCCTTCCCTCCCTTCCTCTCACAACCGTTTCTGCCCTCAGTGAATAAAAGTGATGTCACACTGTCAAGAAAGCTGTTAACTGTGGCTGCTTCCAGCCAGTGCAGTGACAGTGTGACATGGTGTGACACAGTGTGACACGGTATGGTGTACTAAGTTGAATGATGAATCTTGTCTGTGTTTGTAGAATGTGTGAGTACTGGAGGATAACCCCAATGTTATGGTGCCCCACAAGAATTCGTTTCCCTTGAACAAGAGAAACAAACAAGGTAAATAAGAATTGTCACATCTGGAGCTGGTCAGTCTCTTGACAGGGTTGACACCAACAGTGTGACCCTTATGAAGACACTACTTTGTGCATTTCTAAATTGATCCTATTTTAAAGTGGCCATTGTATTCAAATACTTTTTGTATTATTCAATCAAGCAATGTCATAGTATTTCACATACATTATACACGTACTTCTACAAGCACACTCCATACATATAACACACCACAAACACAAAAACACACAAACACACAAACACACAAACACACAAACACACAAACACACAAACACACAAACACACAAACACACAAACACACAAACACACAAACACACAAACACACAAACACACAAACACACACACACACACACACACACACACACACACACACACACACACACACACACACACACACACACACACACACACACACACACACACACACACACACACACACACACACACACACACACACACACACACACACACTGCACTGCGGGTCTGTTGCCAGCATCTTTCAGCTTGGAGACATCGAACCCCATTTCAACAGCCTAATTGGTGTTACAGTTCTTTTAAGCTTCAGTTTGATGTGTTTGACAACAAGGTGGTGATCGCTGCCAACATCCGCTCCTTTTCTAAAACGTACATCTTGTAAGGATTTTCGCCACTTGCCACTGATGAGAAGGTGGTAAATTTGTTTCTTGTCTCTTTGGTTAGGTGAGATCCAAGTAAGTTTGTGTGTTTCTTTGTGTGCAAATAGGATGATAATGTTGTTTATACCAAAGAAGTCTATCAGTCGAGTACGGCACAATGTAAGTACAGCATTTGACAGTAGCATATGACACAATGTAAGTACAGCATGAGAGAGTAGATTAAAGCACAATGTAAGTATGGCATGTGACAATAGAGTACAGCACAATGTAAGTACATCATGTGACAGTAGAGTATGGCACGGTGTAATTATAGCTTGTGACCGTAGAGTATGGCACTATGTAAGTAGGGCATACGACAATTGAGTACGCCACAGTGTAAGTATAGCAAGAGTAAGTCGAATATGGCACAATGTAAGTAAGGCATATGACAGTCGAGAAAGGCATAATGTAAGTATGTAATGTGACAGTAATGTGACAATGAGTATGGTCCAGTGACAGTAATGAGACAGTAAAATACAGGAAAATGTGACTACGTCATGTGATGGTAGAATGCAGCATAGTACAAGTTCACTATGTGATGACAACTTATTATGTTATTACTTGTTCTCTGACTTTTCTTGTATACAATAGACATGTCTGACCTGAGTGTTGTTGTATGTAATCGGCAGGTTTGTCCTATATGAATATAGTTGTATGTAATCGATAGTTCCATCCTAAGTTAGAGTTGTTGTGCATAACAGATAGTTTGGTGAGGCTGAGGTGTTTGACACGGGGTGTAGACTAGGAGGAGTCTCAGAGAGTGCTTCCGTTCCTCCACTGAGAGTCGAAGAAACAGATGAACAGAGAACCCATGGTGAGCTGGCAACAGACTAGTCTCTGTCTCTGTCTGTCTCTCTCTCTGTGTTTCTGTCTGCCTGTCTCTCTCTGTCTCTATCTTTGTCTTTCTATCGCTCTCTATCTCTCTGTCTGTCTGTCTGTCTCTCTCGCTCTCTCGCTCTCTCGCTCTCTCTCTCTCTCTCTCTCTCTCTCTCTCTCTCTCTCTCTCTCTCTCTCTCTCTCCCTCTTCTATCTCATTCCATCCCTCCCTCTCTCTTCCTCATCCTCTCCCTTACCCTGTTCTTTTCAGTGTCCCTTTCCCTCATTGTGTCCCTCCCTCCCTCCCTTCCTCTCACAACCGTTTCTGCCCTCAGTGAATAAAAGTGATGTCACACTGTCCAGAAAGCTGTTAACTGTGGCTGCTTCCAGCCAGTGCAGTGACAGTGTGACATGGTGTGACACAGTGTGACACGGTATGGTGTACTAAGTTGAATGATGAATCTTGTCTGTGTTTGTAGAATGTGTGAGTACTGGAGGATAACCCCAATGTTATGGTGCCCCACAAGAATTCGTTTCCCTCGAACAAGAGAAACAAACAAGGTAAATAAGAATTGTCACATCTGGAGCTGGTCAGTCTCTTGACAGGGTTGACACCAACAGTGTGACCCTGATGAAGACACTACTTTGTGCATTTCTACATTGATCCTATTTTAAAGTGGCTATTGTATTCAAATACGTTTTGTATTATTCAATCAAGCAATGTCATAGTATTTCACATACATATACACGTACTTCTACAAGCACACTCCATACATATACCACACCGCAAACACACAAACACACACATACATACACACATACACACCAAACCCACTACACACACCACACACAAATTCACCGCAAAGAGAAATTTGTGTTTCTGTCTATGGATGTGTTATGGTAATGCAATGTTTAAGATGCACTCAGGCAAGCTTGAAAGATCTCAAATACTGTAAGGGAGTGATCAAACCAAATTTCACATACACATGTAATTATTAACCACACATGATGCATTGCTATAGGTACTGATTTGATACATGTAACATAATATCTGTGTAAACATTGTAAGAAAAAATTGGATCGTTTCGTTACAGATTTCGTGTTTGCGGAGTCATTAATTTTATAGTTTGAGAAAAAAGTTTGTAAAGTACTTCATGACATACTTTGTTGTATCCTGACCAAACATACACAGAGTCAAAGGGTCAAGGTTTGTAAGTAAACTGATGAGATATTTTGTTGTTATCCACGTGTCTCCATTCAGCCAGTCTTTTTGTTTCCTCTTTCTGTCCTAGTATTGCACTACTGGTCGAATGCCAGAATCTTTCACCTTGGATATATCGAACCATTTCAACAGCCTAATCGGCGTTTCTGTTGTTTTAATCTGCAGTTTAATGTGTGCAGTAACAAGGTGGTGATTGCTGCCGACATCCACTCCTCTTCTGTAATGTAAGTACATTATGTGACAGTAGAGTACAGCACAATGTAAGTTCGCCATGTAACAGTAGAGTATGGCACAATGTAATTATACCTTGTGACCGTAGAGTATGGCACTATGTAACTATGGCATATGACATTCGAGTACGACACAGTGTAAGTACAGCACGCGTTAGTCGAATACGGCACAATGTAAGTAAGGCATATAACATTCGAGAAAGGCATAATGTAATTATTCATGTGACAGTAACGTGACAAAGAGTATGGTCCAGTGTGAGTACACCATGTGACAGTAATGAGACGGTAGTATATGGGAAAATGTGACTACGTCATGTGATGATAGAGAGTGCAGCACAGTACAAGTTCATTATGTGATGACAACTTATTCTGTTATTACTTGTTCTCTGACTTTTCTTGTATGCAATAGACATGTCTGACCTGAGTATTGTTGTATATAATCGACAGGTTTGTCCGATATCTATATAGTTGTATGTAATAGATAGTTCCATCCTATGTTAGAATTGTTGTACATTACAGATAGGTGTGATGAAAGTGAGTGTTGCTGTGTTCAGAGATGGCAGTGCCAAAGCTGAGGTGATTGGCACAGGGGGTGTAGAATAGGAGGAGTCTCAGGGGGTATTTCAGTTCCTCCACTGTGAGGCGAAGAAACAAGTGGTGCTCGTGATGAACAGAGAACCCATGTTGATCTGGCAACAGACTAGTCTCTCTGTCTCCCTGTCTCTCATGTTTCTCTGTTTGCTGTCTGCCTGTCTGCCTGCCTGCCTGCCTGCCTGCCTGCCTGCCTGTACAATCCAACATGCCTGTACTGCTGATACCTAGCTGCTATCTGCAATACCTGCTGTCTTCTGCCTGCAACATGCCATGCACTGCTCACATCTTGCCTTGCTCTTGCACTGCCTGTCACTGCTGCTCAGCCTGTCCTCCCAGCACTCTCCTCGCCTGTACATTCTTTTCACTTCGTCCCGTCTCCGTTCCAAAGGAAAGCACAGAAAGAAGACGTGGAATACCCAAAAAAAATGT
>JAODUO010003650.1:0-15000 GCA_025642075.2 Ridgeia piscesae | reverse complement strand
TGTTATGTTGGGTGCTCACCACACCACCAAGTTGGTTCAGTTGAACCCATTGTCTGTGTGTTATGTTGGGTGCTCACCACACCACCAAGTTGGTTCAGTTGAACCCATTGTCTGTGTGTTATGTTGGGTGCTCACCACACCACCAAGTTGGTTCAGTTGAACCCACTGTTTGTGTGTTATGTTGGGTGCTCACCACACCACCAAGTTGGTTCAGTTGAACCCATTGTCTGTGTGTTATGTTGGGTGCTCACCACACCACCAAGTTGGTTCAGTTGAACCCACTGTTTGTGTGTTATGTTGGGTGCTCACCACACCACCAAGTTGGTTCAGTTGAACCCATTGTCTGTGTGTTATGTTGGGTGCTCACCACACCACCAAGTTGGTTCAGTTGAACCCATTGTCTGTGTGTTATGTTGGGTGCTCACCACACCAAGTTGGTTCAGTTGAACCCATTGTCTGTGTGTTATGTTGGGTGCTCACCACACCAAGTTGGTTCAGTTGAACCCACTGTTTGTGTGTTATGTTGGGTGCTCACCACACCAAGTTGGTTCAGTTGAACCCATTGTCTGTGTGTTATGTTGGGTGCTCACCACACCAAGTTGGTTCAGTTGAACCCATTGTCTGTGTGTTATGTTTGGGTGTTCTCACCACACCAAGTTGGTTCAGTTGAACCCATTGTCTGTGTGTTATGTTGGTGCTCACTCACACCAAGTTGGTTCAGTTGGAACCCACCGTTTGTGTGTTATGTTGGGTGCTCACCACACCAAGTTGGTTCAGTTGAACCCATTGTCTGTGTGTTATGTTGGGTGCTCACCACACCAAGTTGGTTCTAGTTGAACCCATTGTCTGTGTGTTATGTTGGGTGTCACCACACCAAGTTGGTTCAGTTGAACCCACTGTCTGTGTGTTATGTTGGGTGCTCACCACACCAAGTTGGTTCAGTTGAACCCATTGTCTGTGTGTTATGTTGGGTGCTCACCACACCACCAAGTTGGTTCAGTTGAACCCACTGTTTGTGTGTTATGTTGGGTGCTCACCACACCAAGTTGGTTCAGTTGAACCCATTGTCTGTGTGCTATGTTGGGTGCTCACCACACCACCAAGTTGGTTCAGTTGAACCCACTGTCTGTGTGTTATGTTGTGCTCACCACACCACCAAGTTGGTTCAGTTGAACCCATTGTCTGTGTGTTATGTTATGCTCACCACACCACCAAGTTGGTTCAGTTGAACCCATTGTCTGTGTGTTATGTTGGGTGCTCACTACACCACCAAGTTGGTTCAGTTGAACCCACTGTCTGTGTGTTATGTTGGGTGCTCACTACACCAAGCGGTTCAGTTGAACCCATTGTCTGCGTGTTATGTTAAGGCTCACCACACCACCAAGTTGGTTCAGTTGAACCCATTGTCTGTGTGTTATGTTATACCACCACACCACCAAGTTGGTTCAGTTGGAACCCATTGTCTGTGTGTTATGTTATGCTCACCACACCACCAAGCGTTCAGTTGAACCCATTGTCCGTGTTATGTTGGGTGCTCACCACACCACCAAGTTGGTTCAGTTGAACCCACTGTCTGTGTGTTATGTTTTGGTAAAGCCACCACACCAAGTTGGTTCAGTTGGAACCCATTGTCTGTGTGTTATGTTGGGTGCTCACCACACCACCAAGTTGGTTCAGTTGAACCCACTGTCTATGTGTTATGTTAAGTGCTCACCACACCACCAAGTTGGTTCAGTTGAACCCATTGTCTGTGTGTTATGTTGGGTGCTCACCACACCACCAAGTTGGTTCAGTTGAACCCACTGTTTGTGTGCTGCATTGAAGGACAATTCCAGCAGGAGGCTCCACTTTTATGTTCTCTGACATTATCACTTGTTTCTGTGTCAAACGTGTCATCAGCATATAACTTCTCAAAATGGTGTCTGATCATAACATCCTTAAATAACCAGCTGGAATTTATCAAATGCAAGCCCATGTCTAGTCTACAACATGCCAGGGGCTGGTCTCATGAAGTGACTAAGGACGTTCTTAACGCTAATAAGATGACTGACATGGTAAATACATTAGATGTACATACGCCACCACTGATGTTTACACAAAGTCGCAAACACACAACACCAAGTAACAGCATAATTAAACAAAATGGTTTGCTGTTTGACAGTTCGAAACTACGGTGTTGCTTTATATAAATATGGAGTATTACTTCACTTTAATAGTATGTTTTATCAAAACACATTTGGGTACATCTACTGACATTGAAATCTTTACAACTGTTCACATATGATCGGTACATTAGCTCACTTACATTTATCCTATATAGCAAATATTTGCTCAATATTTAAAAGCAATAATATCTTAATATATCGTATGACATCATTTAAATGTTAGTAAATTATATTAATCAAAATTAATACTCAACTCCATGGTAGAATTACAATATTAAGTGATTGTGACAAGCTTGCCGTCTACCGGAAAATAGTTACGGCTAGTTACGTACTTTGTCCAGAAGGTGGCGTCATTTAACGTTTCCCTGGATACGTCGAAAATGGATTCCGCGAAATTTTGTTATAGATTCAAATAAACAATTAATGTCCATTGATTAAACTTCCGCAACTTATGAATACTTTCTAACATACCTACATTAATTGTTATTGTTCCGGCATGTCGGCATCGAAAAATATGTCTTCCCGATTGCAACGTTTTAATCGGAAATGGCGTTTTTGATCACTTGGAAGGGTGTAGATTTATTGTTGAGGAAGGGACAAAATTCGACATATCTTGGCCCCAATACGCGATATAGCTTGATGTACCTTCGACTAGTGCAATTGGAGTGGTCCAGTCAGTAGTAGAGATGCGCATTATGTGTGTAATGTTTGAGAGTCCGAAACTACGGTATTGCTTTATATAACTATGTAATATTATTTCAGTTTTATAATACGTTTAATTAAAACACCTGGGTACATCTACTGACATTGAAATCTTTACAACTGTACACACATGTGATCGGTACATTAGCTCACTTTCATTTATCCTATATGGCAAATATTCGCTCAATATTTAAAACAGTAATATCTTAATATATCGTATGACATCATTTAAATGTTAGTAAATTATATTAATCAAAATTAATACTCAACTCCATGCTAGAATTGCAATATTAAGTGATTGTGACAAGCTTGCCGTCTACCGGAAAATAGTTACGGCTAGTTACGTACTTTGTCCAGAAGGTGGCGTCATTTAACGTTTCCCTGGATACGTCGAAAATGGATTCCGCGAAATTTTGTTATAGATTCAAATAAACAATTAATGTCCATTGATTAAACTTCCGCAACTTATGAATACTTTCTAACATACCTACATTAATTGTTATTGTTCCGGCATGTCGGCATCGAAAAATATGTCTTCCCGATTGCAACGTTTTAATCGGAAATGGCGTTTTTGATCACTTGGAAGGGTGTAGATTTATTGTTGAGGAAGGGACAAAATTCGACATATCTTGGCCCCCAATACGCGATATAGCTTGATGTACCTTCGACTATTGTAATTGGAGTGGTCCAGTCAGTAGTAGAGATGCGCATTATGTGTGTAATGTTTGAGAGTCCGAAACTACGGTATTGCTTTATATAACTATGTAATATTATTTCAGTTTTATAATACGTTTAATTAAAACACCTGGGTACATCTACTGACATTGAAATCTTTACAACTGTACACACATGTGATCGGTACATTAGCTCACTTTCATTTATCCTATATGGCAAATATTCGCTCAATATTTAAAACAGTAATATCTTAATATATCGTATGACATCATTTAAATGTTAGTAAATTATATTAATTAAAATTAATACTCAACTCCATGCTAGAATTGCAATATTAAGTGATTGTGACAAGCTTGCCTTCTACCGGAAAATAGTTACGGCTAGTTACGTACTTTGTCCAGAAGGTGGCGGCAATTAACGTTTCCCTGGATACGTCGAAAATGGATTCCGCCATATTTTGTTACAGTTTCTTATAACATTTAATGTCCATTTATTAAGCTTCCGGAACATATGAATACTTTCTAACATACCTACACTAATTGATATTGTTCCGGCTTGTCGGCTTCGAAAAATATGTCTTCCCGATTGCAACGTTTTAGTCGTCATTCGCGTTTTTGATCACTCGGAGAGGTTGTAGATTTATTGTTGAGTAGGTGATAAAATTCGACATATATTGGCCACCTACACGTGATATAGCTTGATGCACCTTTGACTGTTGCAATTAGTTTTAGTATAGTCAGTGGTAGAGATGCGTATTATGCGCCTAATGTTTGACAGTTCGAAACTACGGTGTTGCTTTATATAAATATGGAGTATTACTTCACTTTAATAGTATGTTTTATCAAAACACATTTGGGTACATCTACTGACATTGAAATCTTTACAACTGTTCACATATGATCGGTACATTAGCTCACTTACATTTATCCTATATAGCAAATATTTGCTCAATATTTAAAAGCAATAATATCTTAATATATCGTATGACATCATTTAAATGTTAGTAAATTATATTAATCAAAATTAATACTCAACTCCATGGTAGAATTACAATATTAAGTGATTGTGACAAGCTTGCCGTCTACCGGAAAATAGTTACGGCTAGTTACGTACTTTGTCCAGAAGGTGGCGTCATTTAACGTTTCCCTGGATACGTCGAAAATGGATTCCGCGAAATTTTGTTATAGATTCAAATAAACAATTAATGTCCATTGATTAAACTTCCGCAACTTATGAATACTTTCTAACATACCTACATTAATTGTTATTGTTCCGGCATGTCGGCATCGAAAAATATGTCTTCCCGATTGCAACGTTTTAATCGGAAATGGCGTTTTTGATCACTTGGAAGGGTGTAGATTTATTGTTGAGGAAGGGACAAAATTCGACATATCTTGGCCCCCAATACGCGATATAGCTTGATGTACCTTCGACTATTGCAATTGGAGTGGTCCAGTCAGTAGTAGAGATGCGCATTATGTGTGTAATGTTTGAGAGTCCGAAACTACGGTATTGCTTTATATAACTATGTAATATTATTTCAGTTTTATAATACGTTTAATTAAAACACCTGTGTACATCTACTGACATTGAAATCTTTACAACTGTACACACATGTGATCGGTACATTAGCTCACTTTCATTTATCCTATATGGCAAATATTCGCTCAATATTTAAAACAGTAATATCTTAATATATCGTATAACATCATTTAAATGTTAGTAAATTATATTAATTAAAATTAATACTCAACTCCACGCTAGAATTGCAATATTAAGTGATTGTGACAAGCTTGCCTTCTACCGGAAAATAGTTACGGCTAGTTACGTACTTTGTCCAGAAGGTGGCGGCAATTAACGTTTCCCTGGATACGTCGAAAATGGATTCCGCCATATTTTGTTACAGTTTCTAATAACATTTAATGTCCATTTATTAAGCTTCCGGAACATATGAATACTTTCTAACATACCTACACTAATTGATATTGTTCCGGCTTGTCGGCTTCGAAAAATATGTCTTCCCGATTGCAACGTTTTAGTCGTCATTCGCGTTTTTGATCACTCGGAGAGGTTGTAGATTTATTGTTGAGTAGGTGATAAAATTCGACATATATTGGCCACCTACACGTGATATAGCTTGATGCACCTTTGACTGTTGCAATTAGTTTAGTATAGTCAGTGGTAAAGATGCGTATTATGCGCCTAATGTTTGACAGTTCGAAACTACGGTGTTGCTTTATATAAATATGGAGTATTACTTCACTTTAATAGTATGTTTTATCAAAACACATTTGGGTACATCTACTGACATTGAAATCTTTACAACTGTTCACATATGATCGGTACATTAGCTCACTTACATTTATCCTATATAGCAAATATTTGCTCAATATTTAAAAGCAATAATATCTTAATATATCGTATGACATCATTTAAATGTTAGTAAATTATATTAATCAAAATTAATACTCAACTCCATGGTAGAATTACAATATTAAGTGATTGTGACAAGCTTGCCGTCTACCGGAAAATAGTTACGGCTAGTTACGTACTTTGTCCAGAAGGTGGCGGCAATTAACGTTTCCCTGGATACGTCGAAAATGGATTCCGCGAAATTTTGTTATAGATTCAAATAAACAATTAATGTCCATTGATTAAACTTCCGCAACTTATGAATACTTTCTAACATACCTACATTAATTGTTATTGTTCCGGCATGTCGGCATCGAAAAATATGTCTTCCCGATTGCAACGTTTTAATCGGAAATGGCGTTTTTGATCACTTGGAAGGGTGTAGATTTATTGTTGAGGAAGGGACAAAATTCGACATATCTTGGCCCCCAATACGCGATATAGCTTGATGTACCTTCGACTAGTGCAATTGGAGTGGTCCAGTCAGTAGTAGAGATGCGCATTATGTGTGTAATGTTTGAGAGTCCGAAACTACGGTATTGCTTTATATAACTATGTAATATTATTTCAGTTTTATAATACGTTTAATTAAAACACCTGGGTACATCTACTGACATTGAAATCTTTACAACTGTACACACATGTGATCGGTACATTAGCTCACTTTCATTTATCCTATATGGCAAATATTCGCTCAATATTTAAAACAGTAATATCTTAATATATCGTATGACATCATTTAAATGTTAGTAAATTATATTAATTAAAATCAATACTCAACTCCACGCTAGAATTGCAATATTAAGTGATTGTGACAAGCTTGCCTTCTACCGGAAAATAGTTACGGCTAGTTACGTACTTTGTCCAGAAGGTGGCGGCAATTAACGTTTCCCTGGATACGTCGAAAATGGATTCCGCCATATTTTGTTACAGTTTCTAATAACATTTAATGTCCATTTATTAAGCTTCCGGAACATATGAATACTTTCTAACATAACTACACTAATTGTTATTGTTCCGGCTTGTCGGCTTCGAAAAATATGTCTTCCTGATTACAACGTTTTAGTTCACATTCGCGTTTTTGAACACTCGGGAAGGTTGTAGATTTGTTGTTGAGTAGGTGACACAATTCGACATATTTTGGCCACCTAGACGCGATATAGCTTGATGTACCTTTGACTGTTGCAATTGATTTAGTATAGTCAGTGGTAGAGATGCGTATTATGCGCCTAATGTTTGACAGTTCGAAACTACGATGTTGCTTTATATAAATATGGAGTATTACTTCAGTTTAATAGTATGTTTTATCAAAACACATTTGGGTACTTCTACGGAAATTTAAATGTTTGCAACTTGTCACATATGATTGGGCCATTAGCTCACTTACATTTATCCTATATGGCTAAATTTGGTCAATACTTAAAAGCAATAATGTCTTGATTGATCGTATGACATCATTTAAATATTACTAAATTATATTAATCAAAATTAATACTCAACTCCATGGTAGAATTGCAATATTAAGTGATTGTGACAAGCACGTTGACTATCGGAAAATAGATTAGACTAGTTACGTTATTTGTCCAGAAGGTGGCGTCATTTAACGTTTCCCTGGATACGTCGAAAATGGATTCCGCGAAATTTTGTTACAGATTCAAATAAACAATTAATGTCCATTGATTAAACTTCCGCAACTTATGAATACTTTCTAACATACCTACATTAATTGTTATTGTTCCGGCATGTCGGCATCGAAAAATATGTCTTCCCGATTGCAACGTTTTAATCGGAAATGGCGTTTTTGATCACTTGGAAGGGTGTAGATTTATTGTTGAGGAAGGGACAAAATTCGACATATCTTGGCCCCCAATACGCGATATAGCTTGATGTACCTTCGACTATTGCAATTGGAGTGGTCCAGTCAGTAGTAGAGATGCGCATTATGTGTGTAATGTTTGAGAGTCCGAAACTACGGTATTGCTTTATATAACTATGTAATATTATTTCAGTTTTATAATACGTTTAATTAAAACACCTGGGTACATCTACTGACATTGAAATCTTTACAACTGTACACACATGTGATCGGTACATTAGCTCACTTTCATTTATCCTATATGGCAAATATTCGCTCAATATTTAAAACAGTAATATCTTAATATATCGTATAACATCATTTAAATGTTAGTAAATTATATTAATTAAAATTAATACTCAACTCCACGCTAGAATTGCAATATTAAGTGATTGTGACAAGCTTGCCGTCTACCGGAAAATAGTTACGGCTAGTTACGTACTTTGTCCAGAAGGTGGCGGCAATTAACGTTTCCCTGGATACGTCGAAAATGGATTCCGCCATATTTTGTTACAGTTTCTAATAACATTTAATGTCCATTTATTAAGCTTCCGGAACATATGAATACTTTCTAACATACCTACACTAATTGATATTGTTCCGGCTTGTCGGCTTCGAAAAATATGTCTTCCCGATTGCAACGTTTTAGTCGTCATTCGCGTTTTTGATCACTCGGAGAGGTTGTAGATTTATTGTTGAGTAGGTGATAAAATTCGACATATATTGGCCACCTACACGTGATATAGCTTGATGCACCTTTGACTGTTGCAATTAGTTTAGTATAGTCAGTGGTAAAGATGCGTATTATGCGCCTAATGTTTGACAGTTCGAAACTACGGTGTTGCTTTATATAAACATGGAGTATTACTTCACTTTAATAGTATGTTTTATCAAAACACATTTGGGTACATCTACTGACATTGAAATCTTTACAACTGTTCACATATGATCGGTACATTAGCTCACTTACATTTATCCTATATAGCAAATATTTGCTCAATATTTAAAAGCAATAATATCTTAATATATCGTATGACATCATTTAAATGTTAGTAAATTATATTAATCAAAATTAATACTCAACTCCATGGTAGAATTACAATATTAAGTGATTGTGACAAGCTTGCCGTCTACCGGAAAATAGTTACGGCTAGTTACGTACTTTGTCCAGAAGGTGGGGGAAATTAACGTTTCCCTGGATACGTCGAAAATGGATTCCGCGAAATTTTGTTATAGATTCAAATAAACAATTAATGTCCATTGATTAAACTTCCGCAACTTATGAATACTTTCTAACATACCTACATTAATTGTTATTGTTCCGGCATGTCGGCATCGAAAAATATGTCTTCCCGATTGCAACGTTTTAATCGGAAATGGCGTTTTTGATCACTTGGAAGGGTGTAGATTTATTGTTGAGGAAGGGACAAAATTCGACATATCTTGGCCCCAATACGCGATATAGCTTGATGTACCTTCGACTATTGAATTGGAGTGGTCCAGTCAGTAGTAGAGATGCGCATTATGTGTGTAATGTTTGAGGTCCGAAACTACGGTATTGCTTTATATAACTATGTAATATTATTTCAGTTTTATAATACGTTTAATTAAAACACCTGGGTACATCTACTGACATTGAAATCTTTACAACTGTACACACATGTGATCGGTACATTAGCTCACTTTCATTTATCCTATATGGCAAATATTCGCTCAATATTTAAAACAGTAATATCTTAATATATCGTATGACATCATTTAAATGTTAGTAAATTATATTAATTAAAATAATACTCAACTCCAGCTAGAATTGCAATATTAAGTGATTGTGACAAGCTTGCCTTCTACCGGAAAATAGTTACGGCTAGTTACGTACTTTGTCCAGAAGGTGGCGGCAATTAACGTTTCCCTGGATACGTCGAAAATGGATTCCGCCATATTTTGTTACAGTTTCTAATAACATTTAATGTCCATTTATTAAGCTTCCGGAACATATGAATACTTTCTAACATACCTACACTAATTGATATTGTTCCGGCTTGTCGGCTTCGAAAAATATGTCTTCCCGATTGCAACGTTTTAGTCGTCATTCGCGTTTTTGATCACTCGGAGAGGTTGTAGATTTATTGTTGAGTAGGTGATAAAATTCGACATATATTGGCCACCTACACGGGTTATAGCTTGATGCACCTTTGACTGTTGCAATTAGTTTAGTATAGTCAGTGGTAAAGATGCGTATTATGCGCCTAATGTTTGACAGTTCGAAACTACGGTGTTGCTTTATATAAATATGGAGTATTACTTCACTTTAATAGTATGTTTTATCAAAACACATTTGGGTACATCTACTGACATTGAAATCTTTACAACTGTTCACATATGATCGGTACATTAGCTCACTTACATTTATCCTATATAGCAAATATTTGCTCAATATTTAAAAGCAATAATATCTTAATATATCGTATGACATCATTTAAATGTTAGTAAATTATATTAATCAAAATTAATACTCAACTCCATGGTAGAATTACAATATTAAGTGATTGTGACAAGCTTGCCGTCTACCGGAAAATAGTTACGGCTAGTTACGTACTTTGTCCAGAAGGTGGCGTCATTTAACGTTTCCCTGGATACGTCGAAAATGGATTCCGCGAAATTTTGTTATAGATTCAAATAAACAATTAATGTCCATTGATTAAACTTCCGCAACTTATGAATACTTTCTAACATACCTACATTAATTGTTATTGTTCCGGCATGTCGGCATCGAAAAATATGTCTTCCCGATTGCAACGTTTTAATCGGAAATGGCGTTTTTGATCACTTGGAAGGGTGTAGATTTATTGTTGAGGAAGGGACAAAATTCGACATATCTTGGCCCCAATACGCGATATAGCTTGATGTACCTTCGACTATGCAATTGGAGTGGTCCAGTCAGTAGTAGAGATGCGCATTATGTGTGTAATGTTTGAGGTCCGAAACTACGGTATTGCTTTATATAACTATGTAATATTATTTCAGTTTTATAATACGTTTAATTAAAACACCTGGGTACATCTACTGACATTGAAATCTTTACAACTGTACACACATGTGATCGGTACATTAGCTCACTTTCATTTATCCTATATGGCAAATATTCGCTCAATATTTAAAACAGTAATATCTTAATATATCGTATGACATCATTTAAATGTTAGTAAATTATATTAATTAAAATAATACTCAACTCCAGCTAGAATTGCAATATTAAGTGATTGTGACAAGCTTGCCTCTACCGGAAAATAGTTACGGCTAGTTACGTACTTTGTCCAGAAGGTGGCGCATTAACGTTTCCCTGGATACGTCGAAAATGGATTCCGCAATTTTGTTAAGTTCAATAACATTAATGTCCATTATTAACTTCCGAACTATGAATACTTTCTAACATACCTACATAATTGTATTGTTCCGGCTGTCGGCTCGAAAAATATGTCTTCCCGATTGCAACGTTTTATCGATGCGTTTTTGATCACTGGAAGGTGTAGATTTATTGTTGAGAGGGAAAAATTCGACATATTTGGCCCCAACGGTATAGCTTGATGACCTTGACTTTGAATTATTTGTAGTCAGTGTAAGATGCGATTATGGTAATGTTTGAAGTCGAAACTACGGTTTGCTTTATATAATATGATATTACTTCACTTTAATAGTAGTTTATAAAACACATTTGTACATCTACTGACATTGAAATCTTTACAACTGTTCACATATGATCGGTACATTAGCTCACTTACATTTATCCTATATAGCAAATATTTGCTCAATATTTAAAAGCAATAATATCTTAATATATCGTATGACATCATTTAAATGTTAGTAAATTATATTAATCAAAATTAATACTCAACTCCATGGTAGAATTACAATATTAAGTGATTGTGACAAGCTTGCCGTCTACCGGAAAATAGTTACGGCTAGTTACGTACTTTGTCCAGAAGGTGGCGGCAATTAACGTTTCCCTGGATACGTCGAAAATGGATTCCGCGAAATTTTGTTATAGATTCAAATAAACAATTAATGTCCATTGATTAAACTTCCGCAACTTATGAATACTTTCTAACATACCTACATTAATTGTTATTGTTCCGGCATGTCGGCATCGAAAAATATGTCTTCCCGATTGCAACGTTTTAATCGGAAATGGCGTTTTTGATCACTTGGAAGGGTGTAGATTTATTGTTGAGGAAGGGACAAAATTCGACATATCTTGGCCCCAATACGCGATATAGCTTGATGTACCTTCGACTATGCAATTGGAGTGGTCCAGTCAGTAGTAGAGATGCGCATTATGTGTGTAATGTTTGAGAGTCCGAAACTACGGTATTGCTTTATATAACTATGTAATATTATTTCAGTTTTATAATACGTTTAATTAAAACACCTGGGTACATCTACTGACATTGAAATCTTTACAACTGTACACACATGATCGGTACATTAGCTCACTTTCATTTATCCTATATGGCAAATATTCGCTCAATATTTAAAACAGTAATATCTTAATATATCGTATGACATCATTTAAATGTTAGTAAATTATATTAATTAAAATTAATACTCAACTCCATGCTAGAATTGCAATATTAAGTGATTGTGACAAGCTTGCCGTCTACCGGAAAATAGTTACGGCTAGTTACGTACTTTGTCCAGAAGGTGGCGTCATTTAACGTTTCCCTGGATACGTCGAAAATGGATTCCGCAATTTTGTTAAGTTCAATAACATTAATGTCCATTATTAACTTCCGAACTATGAATACTTTCTAACATACCTACATAATTGTATTGTTCCGGCTGTCGGCTCGAAAAATATGTCTTCCCGATTGCAACGTTTTATCGAATGCGTTTTTGATCACTGGAAGGTGTAGATTTATTGTTGAGAGGGAAAAATTCGACATATTTGGCCCCAACGGTATAGCTTGATGACCTTGACTTTGAATTATTTGTAGTCAGTGTAAGATGCGATTATGGTAATGTTTGAAGTCGAAACTACGGTTTGCTTTATATAATATGATATTATTCATTTATATAGTTTATAAAACACTTGGTACATCTACTGACATTGAAATCTTTACAACTGTCACAATGATCGGTACATTAGCTCACTTCATTTATCCTATATGCAAATATTGCTCAATATTTAAAACATAATATCTTAATATATCGTATGACATCATTTAAATGTTAGTAAATTATATTAATAAAATTAATACTCAACTCCATGGTAGAATTACAATATTAAGTGATTGTGACAAGCTTGCCTCTACCGGAAAATAGTTACGGCTAGTTACGTACTTTGTCCAGAAGGTGGCGCATTAACGTTTCCCTGGATACGTCGAAAATGGATTCCGCAATTTTGTTAAGTTCAATAACATTAATGTCCATTATTAACTTCCGAACTATGAATACTTTCTAACATACCTACATAATTGTATTGTTCCGGCTGTCGGCTCGAAAAATATGTCTTCCCGATTGCAACGTTTTATCGAATGCGTTTTTGATCACTGGAAGGTGTAGATTTATTGTTGAGAGGGAAAAATTCGACATATTTGGCCCCAAACGGTATAGCTTGATGCACCTTTGACTGTGCAATTGGAGTTGTAGTCAGTGTAGAGATGCGATTATGGTTAATGTTTGAAGTCGAAACTACGGTTTGCTTTATATAACTATGATATTATTCATTTATATACGTTTATAAAACACTTGGGTACATCTACTGACATTGAAATCTTTACAACTGTCACAATGGATCGGTACATTAGCTCACTTCATTTATCCTATATGCAAATATTGCTCAATATTTAAAACATAATATCTTAATATATCGTATGACATCATTTAAATGTTAGTAAATTATTTTAAATTTAAAATTAATACTCAACTCCATGTAGAATTGCAATATTAAGTGATTGTGACAAGCTTGCCGTCTACCGGAAAATAGTTACGGCTAGTTACGTACTTTGTCCAGAAGGTGGCGTCATTTAACGTTTCCCTGGATACGTCGAAAATGGATTCCGCGAAATTTTGTTATAGATTCAAATAAACAATTAATGTCCATTGATTAAACTTCCGCAACTTATGAATACTTTCTAACATACCTACATTAATTGTTATTTTTCCCGGGAGGGGCCCAAAAAATTGTTTGATTAAATTTTTAATAAAGGGCTTTTTAACTTGGAATTTTTTTATTTTAAAACAAAATTGAATTTTGGGCCCCCCAAATGGGAATAGTTTTGGATTCACTTTTAAATTTGGATGGCCTGTATGGAGGTTAGGTTTAAATTTTTGAGAGCCAAATGGGATTTTTTTTAAAATAGAATTTTATTTATTTTTTAAATATTTAAAAAAAAAGGGGTCATCTATAAATTTGTTTTTTAAAATGAAAAATGGATCGGAATTAGTATTTCTTTTTTATAGGGAAATATTTAAATTTTAAAACGTTATTTAAAACGTTACATCATTTAAATTTTAAATTAAAAAAAAAATTAATACTAAATCCATTAAATTTGCAATATTGTATTTAAACGTTTACCAAAATAGTTACCATTATTTTGTAAATAATTAATTTCCCTAACTAAAAAGGGATTCCCCCATATTTTTTTAATTTTTAAACTTTTTCCAAAAAGTTCCGGCTATAATACTTTTCAATCCAATTAATTTTTCCCCTTTGTGGGTTCGAAAAAATTCCCCATTGAACGTTTTACTATTCCTTTTTACCCGGAATTTTTTTTATTTTATATAAAAATTGAATTTTCCCCTGGGGTTAATTGTCCCTTTGACTTTGCAATTGTTTTATATCAGGGTGAGATTATTTGGAAAGTTTAATTCGAAATATTTGCAAAAAAAGGGTTTTACTTCACTTTTGATTTTTTTCAAAAAATTGGGGGTAATCATGTTAAATCTTTACAATGTTAAAAGTGGGACTTAGTTTCTTTATTAATAGAAATATTTCTAATATTTAAAACAAAAATTTTAATCTATGAAAATTTTAAATTTTAAATTAATTAAAAAAAAATTTAAATACTAATATTAAATTACAATATTGTATTTAAAGCTTCCTTAGGGAAAATATTAGGTATTTATATTTTCCAAATTTTTTTAATTTTCCCTGGAATCAAAAGGGATTGGAAATTTTGTTAAAAAAAATTA
>JAODUO010003647.1:0-15711 GCA_025642075.2 Ridgeia piscesae | reverse complement strand
CGAGCACTCTTAAGAACAGGAGACAGTGCTATGTAAGAAGTTCTCTTGAGTGAGGGAGGGTTCATTATTTGGTTATTGTGTCACACAAATGTGTCTTTTTTGAAAAAGGAAAAAGGGAGACAGTGCTATGTAAGAAGTTCTCTTGAGTGAGGGAGGGTTCATTATTTGGTTGTTTTTCAGACGAAAGGTGAGCTAGCGATGACGAGACAGGAGCTGCTGCGGTCCCCCCGCCAGACCAAGGCCTCCCTCCAGGCCCAGGCCATGCTGCGGAGGCTGGAGAATGAACGCGAGGATGCTCTCACCGAACTACGCCGTGTGACCACGGAAGGGACACATTGCAGAGCGGCTGCAGGTAGGGCCCTTGGGGTCTTCAAAAAAGGGTTTTTAAAAATGGTGAATAAAAACTGAAATGGAAATAAACTCTTTATTTTGGGTGATATCAACACAAGGGGTGATGTCAAAAATGTAATTTGACTCATGGGGTCATGTCAAAATTTGAAATTGAGTTATAATAAATTGTCTCATGTTGAAATGAAAGTAGAATAGAAAAGTTAGAACAGAAATGGAATGATTCAATTGTGTTTTGTTAGGTGATATGAGAATGTGTTGTATAGGACATTTTGCATTAGTGTTGTGGTGTATTTGGATAATAGCCATTATAGATTATTTGTAAATTAGAGGTGTTAATGAATTTTGCATGTAATTTTAGGAATTTAATTCACCACCATTAGGAATGCATGTTAACTTTATTTGTAAGTTGGTTTTAAATTATATGTCACTAATGTAAGGCAGACATTTTATAATATTTTGACACAATGTATTTTATTATTGTTTATCTGCAGGCTCTGTCTAGAGCAGAACTAGTGAACTTTTTGAGTCATCATAGTAAGTTAAACATTATGGCAGAACGTGAGTATTGAAGTTTTTTGAGTCAACATGGTAAGTTAAACATTAGAGCAGAACTACTGAGTTTTTTTTGGGGAAAATTTTGGGGTTAAAATTTCATTAAAAACCTTTTTTAAAAGCATTTTGGGTTTGTTTATGCAGATCGCTACAGACAAATTAGAAAGGGGGGTTTAATCACAGAATACTGAAAAAAAGGGAGACCTTTGTCCTTTAAAACCCTTCATTGCCAAAATAGAAAAAACAATGCGAAATTTATTTTTTTGGGGTTTTACCCCAACTAACTTTCTAATGAAGCTACTGAAAGTGTGTGCCATATAATGCCATATTTGTGTTCGTTGTTACTACTTAAGATTATATTCAGTACGATACAAAAGTGTCAGAAATGTAACAATTGCTCAGTGTAGGAGCACAGCGGTGCAAAGGAATCCAACAGTAAATAATCATTTGTAAAAAAAAAATTGTAAAGTTAATCACCACATTTGCTTGCCGTTCTTACATAGTTATCCCAAGATGAATTTGTTAGATACTCCCTCATTGCTATAGATAATAGCTGCTCCCTCACTGCTCTTCACAGGTGGAGGCTGAAAAGTTGAGTAAGGAGGACCAGGTGAAGGCGCTGGAGACCATGTTGGATAACCTTGAGGTGAAGGTCAAACGTCAGGCGACGGAGATGATCGAAGCTCAGGATTTGATCAGTCAACAGAAGAGTTCGGCCAATCAGATGAGGTAAGATGTATTCCATCAAGTCATCTATGGACACCTCCCCTTGCCTGTAGTAAACCTCCTCCCTCCGTACAATGCCTATCAAGCCATCTACATAATAAAGCATTCAACACTATCCATACCAGTAAGAACTGTTATAATTTTTTGTGTTTCCCCCGAACAATGAAAGATTGGAATTCCCCTGCCAGATGCAATTGTCAATATTCCAGAACCACAACATTTTAGACAAGTTTTGATACACGACTACCCCGGGGTAGTAATCTAACAAGCATGTGCACCGAACCGTGACTGTTTGACTCCACCAGGAGTGTTGGCGAGTACACAAACAGAACAAGACAAGAAAACAAGACATTGCTTCGATGCTACGTTGTTGAATGGATAATGGAGCTACAATTTCACATAAATCTAATATACTGTTGAGTAGTGTTTACATTTTATGTATTATGTTATCAAATTCATTATAATTGTTCGCTATGGGTAAATGAGTCATCGTTGCTGTTACCCAGAATCCTTCAGGAGCAGACGGAGCACGCACTGAAGGATGTGCAGAAGAAGTTGAGTCGCAAGGAGGAGGAGATCGACCAGAGACAGGATGACCTCGTGCACCTGGAGAAAGACATGGTGACAGTGGAGAATGACAACAGGTGGCCCGGGAGAGATCTGTCACCTGCGTCACACCATCGCCTGATGGACAAGGAGAAGGACGCGCTGCAGATGTGGTGGACGAGAAGACGAACTAAACGTGCAGCTCGAAAACGACATATCGCTGAAGGTGACAGCCTGTTTGTTGATAGACCTGTCTGTCAGTGACCTGTTGTTTTGCAATAAGGGAAAAACCGTGTCAAAATTAAAATTTTAAATTTTATAATCATTAAATTTTTAAAATTTTAAATTTTTTTTGCAAAGGAAATTTTTCCCCAAAAATAATTTTAGTTTTAAAGTAACCCATACATGTTACTTATGTAAACATTGTTGGCCAATAGACTTTAAGGAGGTCGTGCACACAATTTTGATTGTGGCATTGGCTCTAGAAATGTTTTTAGTATTGTTTTTATTTTATGCTCTTCATGACAAGTTCTTCTTATTGATTAAAGTGTATTTCTTAATGTTGTTCATTTAAAAAATATTTCAGCAGACTGAATGTTTTAAATATATGATGATTTAAATAATGTATCTCTCTGTTTGTGTTTATAGAATCGGCTAATTGGCAAACTACGAGCAAATGTGACAGAAGTTGAGGCACTGTTGACGTGAGTACGCACTGACTGTAATACACATGCTTGTAGTAGTATTTTATATAGAGCCAGGTGCAAATTAAAATAGTTTATGGCACTTTACATCATATACCACACAAATAATTTTTTTATAAATTATTTAAATAAACATACATTCTCTACAAATAGTACACCAGCTGTTTGTTATTATAAAAATAGAAATCGTGTAATGTATAATTTCTGATGAACATCTAAAATTTATATGTATTGTTAATTGTTTAATGCTTCAGTGAGTTCTGAATGTTTCTTAAAATGTTAATTAACAGTAAAATACAAATCAATGTATTGACATAATTATTTTATTAGAGCTCTGTGTGTACAAAAAAGACAGAAGTAGGTAAAAAATAAATAGATACATATAAGAGAACTAGATTAATGCAGAAACTAACCCTTTTTAGAGTAAAGTTAATAAAAACACCATGTAAGGATGCATAGATGGAAAAAGGCACCACATAAACCCCCACCAAATAACACCACGTAGACGCCGGGGTGGCTCGGGGGTAGAGCTTCAGATTCTCGACTAAGAGAACCTGGGCTTGAATCCTGCGCAAGTTTGTCACCCTACATTGCTCCAGTTCATTCAGCTGTATGGATGTGTACCTGGCTATAGACAGTGGTGGATATATGTACAAGCAGCTTTCGCGCATTAATTGCAGCATGGCTGGATGATTCACAGAGAAGTTGCGATGGTATTTGGTTGGACAGATCTGCCAGGGAAGTAAAGTGTAAAGTGCTTTGAGCAGCCCTGAGCACTGGATGCTGCCCCCAAAAACCTTTACTTTTACATCCCTATCCCTGTTGTAGGAGCACTAAGGAGAACCTGTCCGGGGAAGGAGCGAGAGATCGCGTCCCTGCGGCCCCCAGGCAGACAGCTCCAGCGAGGAGCTGATGGAGGTCAGTCGAGCCCGCGAGGTGGCGCTTCGTGAGAACCGCGCCTTCAGGACGACCTCTCCAGCATGATGAAGGAGAACCAGGTGGGGGGACATGGGGGTTTTTTTCCCATTTGAACACAGCGACATCCTTTAAAAAATCCCACAATTGTTGGGAAACCCTCCACAGGTGGGGACCCCATATAAAACAACGTTTTTGGAAAAGGGTCCCGACGTTTGGGGGAATTTTTTTTTAAATTAAAAAAAATTTTTCCCTTTTTAACCCCTTTTTTTTAAAAAAAAAATTTTTTTTTAAAAAAAAAAAATTTTTTTTTAAAAAAGGGGGGGGGAAAAAGGGAATTCCTTAAAAAAAAAAAATTTTTAAAAAGGGGGAAAAAAAAGGGGGGAAAAAGGGGGGGAAAAAAAAAATTTTTAAAAACCCCCTTTAAAAAACAAATTTTAAAAAAAAAAAAAAAAAAAAAAAAAACCCCAGGGGGGGCCCGGATTGGGGGGGGAAAAACCCCTTTTTAAAAGGGGGGGGAAAAAAAGGGGGAAATTTTTCCCCCAAAAAGGTTTTAAAATTTTTTTTTTTGGGGAAAAAAAAAAATTTTTTTTTTGGGGGCCGGGAGGGGGGTTCCCGGGGTTTTTAAAAAAGGGGGGGAAAAAATTTTTTGGGAAAATTAAATTTTTTAAATTTTTTGGGGGGGAATAAGGGGCCGGGGGAAAAAAAAAATTTTTTGGGGGAAAAAAAGGGGGGGGGGGGGAAAAAAAAGGGGGGGGTTCCCGGGGGGGGGGAAAAAAAACCCCCCCCTTTGGGGGGGGGGGGGGGGGAAAAAAAAAGGGGAAACCCCTTTTTTTTAATTTTTTTGGGGGGTTTTTTCCCCCCCCCCAAAAAAAAAATTTGGGGGGGTTGGGGGGGAAAAAAACCCCCAAAAAAAACCCCCCCTTTTTGGGGTTTTGGGGTTAAAAGGGGGGAAAGGGGGGGGGTCCCAAAAATTTGGGGGGGGGGCCCCGCTGGGGAGGGGGGTTTTTCCCCCGCCCCCCCAAACCCCAAAATTCCCCCCAAAAAATTTCCGTAAAAACCCCCCCAAAAAAATTTTTAAAAGGGGGGGAAAAAAAAAAAAAAAAAAAGGGGGGGGGAAATTTTAAGGGGGAAAAAAAAAAAAGGGCGGGAAATTTTTTTGGGGGGGGCCCCCAAAACCTGCAAAAAAAACCCCCGGGGGCACCAAAAAAAAAAAATTTTTCCCCCCCCCCCCCGGGGGAAGCGGGAAAGGGGCCCGGGTTCTTTAAAGGGGGGTTTTTAAAAAAAAAAACCCCAAAAAAAATTTTAAAAAAAGGGGGGGGGGGGGGGGAAAAAAAACCCCCCTTTTTTTTTTCCCAACTTTTTCCCCCCCCCCCCAAATCTTTTAAAAAAAAAAGTTTTTTAAAAAAAAACCCCTTTTTTAAAAAAAAAATTTTAAATTTTTTTAAAAAAAAATTTTCCAATTTTTTTTTTCCTTTTTTTTTAAAAAAAAGGGTTAAAAAAAAAACCCCCCTTTTTTTTCCCCCCCCCCCTTTTTAAAGGGTTTCCCTTTTTTTAAAATTAAAATTTTTCCTTTAAAGATAGCACCGTCTTTCACAAATAAGTGCTGCTTCCACATCAGAAGCAATGTGACCATATTGTAATGTAAAAAAAGGGATCTGATCGTGGTAAAGGGAAAAGGCCCATGAACTGTGATATTACTGGGGGGTTTTTGGAGGTCTGTGCCTAGGAGGGGTTGGGCGCGTAAAGAGCTAGCAGTGATCCCGAATACCTGAAAACTGTCGACACCATGACGCGTCAGTCGGACACTGTCACTTGTTCGTCATAGAAATCATGGTTTCTGTAATATAGCAATGGATATTTGTGTTTTTGAAAATAAATCATTTAATTTGAAACTTTTGTAAAGTTGAGTTTTGCTTAATAGCTCTTTTTCTTAGTGAAACGATCTCCGAGTGACTTTTGGAGTGAGTGAGTGAGTGAGTGAGTGAGTGAGTGAGTGAGTGAGTGAGTGAGTGAGTGGGTTACCTTGGTAGAGAGGAGCTCCTCAAAGCGCTTCACCTCCAGCAGGTAATCCTGCACCTGGTTCTTGAGTTGTTCCCTCTCGTTGAGAGCGTCCTGAAGCTCCTGGTTCACGCTCTGTCAACAACAACCAGGTCAACATCACTTCCAGGTGCCTACTCAACCAGTCACTTGTCAGACCCCAACTAGCTGCAAACATTTCCCCCAACCGTCTGTATCCATCCCAACTAGCTGCAAACATTTCCCCCAACCATCTGTATCCATCCCAACTAGCTGCAAACATTTCCCCCAACCATCTGTATCCATCCCAACTAGCTGCAAAACCCCCCTTTTTCCCCCCAAAACCCCCGTCTGTATCCATCCCAACTAGCTGCAAAACCCCCCCTTTTTCCCCCCAAAACCCCCCTTTTGTATCCATCCCAACTAGCTGCAAACATTTCCCCCAAACCATCCCCGTAAATTTCCCCCACCCCCAACTAGCTGCAAACATTTCCCCCAACTGTCTGTATCCATCCCAACTAGCTGCAAAACCCCCCCTTTTTCCCCCAAAACCCCCCTTTTGTATCCATCCCCCAAAAATTTAAGGCCCCCACCCAAAAATTTCCCCCAACCGTCTGTATCCATCCCAACTAGCTGCCCCCCAAACCCCTTTTTCCCCCCCAAAACCCCCCCTCTGTATCCATCCCAACTAATAGCAAACATTTCCCCCAAGTCTGTATCCATCCCAACTAGCTGCAAACATTTCCCCCAACCGTCTGTATCCATCCCAACTAGCTGCAAACATATCATCCATCCCTTTTCCCCAACTGTCTGTATCCTTCCAAAAACGTTGATGTTATATGGGGTGGGGTAGTGCCACCTTGTGGATGATTCTACAATATGTATCGCTGGATTTGTTAGGATGTCCGCTGTGCTGTCAAATGGTTTGTTTAAACAAACGCCCCATGTCCCACCCACCTGGTTCTCCTTCATCATGCTGGAGAGGTCGTCCTGAAAGGGGCGGTTCTCACGAAACGCCACCTCGCGGGCTCGACTGACCTCCATCAGCTCCTCGCTGGAGCTGTCTGCCTGGCGGCCCCAGGGACGCGATCTCTCGCTCCTTCACCGGGCAGGTTCTCCTTAGTGCTCCTACAACAGGGATAGGGATGTAAAAGTAAAAAGGTTGTGCAGCATCCAGTCTCAGGGCTGCTCAAAGCACTTTACACTTTACTTCCCTGGCAAACCCGTCCAACCCAAAAACCATCGCAACTTCTCTGTGAATCATCCAGCCTTTCTGCAATTAATGCGCGAAAGCTGCTTGTACATATATCCACCACTGTCTATAGCCAGGTACACATCCATACAGCTGAATGAACTGGAGCAATGTAGGGTGACAAACTTGCGCAGGATTCAAGCCCAGGTTCTCTTAGTCGAGAATCTGAAGCTCTAGCCCCGAGCCACTCCGGCGTCTACGTGGTGCTACTGGTGGTGTTTATGTGGTGCCTATGCCATCTATGCATCCTTACATGGTGTGTTTTATTAACTATTACTCTAACAAGTTAGTTTCTGCATTAATCTAGTTCTCTTATATGTATCTATTTATTTATACCTACTTCTGTCTTTTTTGTACACACAGAGCTCTAATAAAATAATTATGTCAATACATTGATTTGTATTTTACTGTTAATTAACATTTTAAGAAACATTCAGAACTCACTGAAGCATTAAACAATTAAAATACATATAAATTTTAGATGTTCATCAGAAATTATACATTACACGATTTCTATTTTTATAATAACAAACAGCTGGTGTACTATTTGTAGAGAATGTATGTTTATTTAAATAATTTATAAAAAAATTATTTGTGTGGTATATGATGTAAAGTGCCATAAACTATTTTAATTTGCACCTGGCTCTATATAAAATACTACTACAAGCATGTGTATTACAGTCAGTGCGTACTCACGTCAACAGTGCCTCAAATTCTGTCACATTTGCTCGTAGTTTGCCAATTAGCCGATTCTATAAACACAAACAGAGAGATACATTATTTAAATCATCATATATTTAAAACATTCAGTCTGCTGAAATATGTTTTAATGAACAACATTAAGAAATACACTTTAATCAATAAGAAGAACTTGTCATGAAGAGCATAAAATAAAAACAATACTAAAAACATTTCTAGAGCCAAAGCCACAATCAAAATTGTGTGCACGACCTCCTTAAAGTCTATTTGGGCCCAAAAATGTTTACATAAGTAACATGTATGGGTTACATTACTAATGCATCATATCTTTGAAATATTTCCATTAGCAAAAAAAATTTTTAAAATGAGGAATAATTTCAACTGATATACCTCAGAACGTTCAAATGTTCCACATGTCTGCCTTAAACATTGGCTTATAGTTCCCTTTTTGCAAAACAACAGGTCACTGACAGACAGGTCTATCAACAAACAGGCTGTCACCTTCAGCGATATGTCGTTTTCGAGCTGCACGTTTAGTTCGTCTTCTCGTCCACCACATCTGCAGCGCGTCCTTCTCCTTGTCCATCAGGCGATGGTGTGACGCAGGTGACAGATCTCTCCCGGGCCACCTGTTGTCATTCTCCACTGTCACCATGTCTTTCTCCAGGTGCACGAGGTCATCCTGTCTCTGGTCAAACTCCTCCTCCTTGCGACTCAACTTCTTCTGCACATCCTTCAGTGCGTGCTCCGTCTGCTCCTGAAGGATTCTGGGTAACAGCAACGATGACTCATTTACCCATAGCGAACAATTATAATGAATTTGATAACATAATACATAAAATGTAAAAACTACTCAACAGTATATTAGATTTTTTTGAAATTGTAGCTCCATTATCCATTCAACAACGAAACATCGAAGCAATGTCTTGTTTTTTGGTTTTTTTTTTTATCCCAACCCCCTGGTGTTTTAACAGTCAATTTGGTGCCAGGTTGTTTTTATAGTTCTGCCCAATTGTCAAAATGGGGTTCTAATATTGAAATCATTTTTAAATTTTAAATCTTCCATTTTGGGGAAAACAAAAATATAAATTCTTATGTTATTTTTGAATGTTTATTATAATTTTATACATTGACGGATGGAGATTTATACAAAAAATTCCATGATCCCTTAAGGAATAATCCCCCAAATCTGAGGGCCAATTTTGTTAAATGACCCCTTGATTTCGATCACTGTGTGACGTTGCCCTTACCTAAAGGGTTTACCAACATTTAGGTATGGTCTCCTTATCAACTTTCACCTACTTGAAGAGCATGGGGGAACCTTTTTATTTAAATTTTTGAAAACTACAAACCATCTTAAACATGAAGAACCAAGAAATGTGTATTCTTTCAAAATTTTTTACAAGATTATTTATGTTGGATTTTTGACGTTGTTAAATACAATTGTTACACCAAACTTTTTATCAAAAATAAACTTTTTAAACAAGAAACAAAAGGAAATATATGGAACATTTTCAAGCTATGAAGTTGTTGTGTAAGTAAAACCCCAAACTTTAAGGAAAATTTTAAAGAGAAATTAATTAGGTTTTAAAAAAAAATTTTTTGGAAAAGGTTTTCTTTTTTTTAAGTATTTAACCCCCAAATATTTGGTTTTTTGCTCGGAACTGGGGGTGCTGTACGTCTTTAAAAAAATTTTTTAGAAAAGATTTAAATTTTTAATGAGGATTTTCCACTCAACTATAGTCTGCTTAATTTTAACTTCAATGTTATAAAAAACTTCAAACCACTTTCCCATAAGTTTAATTACTATGATTTTAAAAAATTTTTCAATTTGTTTTAAAGACCCTCTTTATATAAAAATTACATTGTGTAAATTTTTAAAATTTCTTAATTATTGCTAAAATTTTAAAAACCCCTTTAAAAATTTAAAGAAATTTATTTAGGGTTAATTAATTTAAATTTAAACAAAATTCATTAACACCTCTAATTTACAAATAATCTATAATGGCTATTATCCAAATACACCACAACACTAATGCAAAATGTCCTATACAACACATTCTCATATCACCTAACAAAACACAATTGAATCATTCCATTTCTGTTCTAACTTTTCTATTCTACTTTCATTTCAACATGAGACAATTTATTATAACTCAATTTCAAATTTTGACATGACCCCATGAGTCAAATTACATTTTTGACATCACCCCTTGTGTTGATATCACCCAAAATAAGAGTTTATTTCCATTTCAGTTTATCACCACTTACTTGACACCATTTTGCTCACGGACAAACTATTGTAACTTCTTTGACATGACCCCTCTTGAGACGGTCCCTACCTGCAGCCGCTCATGCAATGTGTCCCGTTCCGTGGTCACACGGCGTAGTTCGGTGAGAGCATCCTCGCGTTCATTCTCCAGCCTCCGCAGCATGGCCTGGGCCTGGAGGGAGGCCTTGGTCTGGCGGGGGGACCGCAGCAGCTCCTGTCTCGTCATCGCTAGCTCACCTTTCGTCTGACACAACAACCAAATAATGAACCCTCCCTCACTCAAGAGAACTTCTTACATAGCACTGTCTCCTCCTGTTCTTAAGAGTGCTCGAAGTGTGTCATGACTAAAGAAATGACACATTTGTGTGACACAATAACCAAATAATGAACCCTCCCTCACTCAAAATAACTTCTTACATAGCACTGTCTCCTGTTCTTAAGAGTGCTCGAAGTGTGTAATGACTAAAGAAATGACACATTTGTGTGACACAATAACCAAATAATGAACCCTCCCTCACTCAAAATAACTTCTTACATAGCACTGTCTCCTGTTGTTAAGAGTGCTCGAAGTGTGTCATGACTAAAGAAATGACACATTTGTGTGACACAATAACCAAATAATGAACCCTCCCTCACTCAAAATAACTTCTTACATAGCACTGTCTCCTGTTCTAAAGAGTGCTCGAAGTGCGTCATGACTAAAGAACACATTTTGCCTGACACAACAAATACATAATGAATAATAATGATTTTTATTTATAAAGCACCCTATATTCAGAATATACTTCCACTCAGAGGCACATAAAATGCAACATTGGTAAAATATAAATATATAAAATGTACGTAATAAATTAAACCTACACAGTAAATAATTTTGTTTAAATGATAATAATAAATAAACATATAAATAAAACTTCTGAAAATCCTAAAGTATAACCTAAACTTATCAGCAATAAATTAATATAATTTTTTAAATAATAAAACAGATGAATAAGCTAATAATAAAGTAAGCTACTAAAACAATTTTTGAAACTATTATTGTGGCTAAAAATCATTATGTTACACACTACAAGACTTAGTAGTCTACTAATGTGGCTTTGAAAGATGTTTTTAAATTAGACTTAAAAAGTTCAAATGAGTCTATAAGGTGCAGACAGTCCCGTCCAGCAGTGGACCCTCCCTCACTCAAAAATAAACTTTCCCTTACTCAAAAAACATATATTTCTACATAGCACTGTAGCCAGTCACAAAGATTCCTTGGAGCAACAACATACCACCATAATTTGTATATTTTAATCACATCCCTACGTATGGCAAAAACCATTATCCTACGAGGTTTTTTAATAAAAGCATTACATTAATTTCCTTTAAAAATCGCTGAAAGTAAACCAGTATTTATTAACATACACACCTACATCCAGCTTCGAACAACTAGTTCTGATTTACTTGTCCTTGTCGTAAACACTAATGTTGGAGCCAGGGCTTTTTCAACTTTTTGGAATATAAATGTTTTGGTGTGAGATCAGTTGATACCATTACAAAATTCTGCCATCACATAAAAACATACTCTGGTGTATCAATCCGTCTGTTGGCAACTAGAATATTACTTATTACCTCTGAGATTGACCAATTCATTTGCTTTAATGCGCGTTTGAGCTTGTTTCAAAAAGATTTAAATGCAACAAAAGGTTCCTTATTGTTACTAAGCATCCAAAGCTAGATCACAGTTCGATGAAGTAACTCACCTCCTCATATAATGTGCTCAGTGAGTCTCGTTCCGATGTCAGTGCCTTCACATTAGCCTGGATCTGAAATCACCCAGCATGCATTGCAACAATTATTATGATCAGTTCAGCAGTTTGTGATTATACCTTAGGTTATGACATAGTATATATTTTTTTTAAATAAATTTGTGCATGCTGAAATTGCAATTGTTTGATGAGTTTGTGTAGATATTATTTGTGTAATGGAAATACATACAAAAAGTTAACATAATGATTATTCTAGTGCAATGATATTTCATTATAATGGATAGTGCAAAAATAAAAGATTGATTCCTGCAGTTATGTTTGATGTAACTTCATGTGATCATTGGGGTCAGAAACAATCACTAAAAACATACCTGGCCATCCAAATATAGACAAACTGAACAAATTGAAACCATCTGTAGTGAATCAAAAAATTAAAGAAACCAGCTGTGCAGTGACACTGTACTGAAGGCAATAAGACAAACTGAAAGTGAAAGCCCTACCTCACAGATGTGCCTCTCGAACTTTGCGAGTAGATTCTGCAGGTCGTCTCTCTCCCTCTGGAGCCTCTCTATCTCAACGTTGCTGCACGACTACAAGAAACAACAACAACAGTCAACTCTGTCTCCCTCCTGGGTTCCTGGCAGTGTGAGCAGTAGTGTGACTGATGGGTGAATAGTGACTTACTCAGCAGTAGTGTGACTGATGGGTGAATGGTGACTTACTCAGCAGTAGTGTGACTGATGGGTGAATAGTGACTCACTGGAGAGTACGACTGAGGCGCTCAGCAGTAGTTTGATTGGTAGGTGAATGGTGACTCACTGGAGAGTATGACTGAGGTGCTCAGCAGTAGTGTGACTGATGGGTGAATAGTGACTCACTGGAGAGTATGACTGAGGCGCTCAGCAGTAGTGTGACTGATGGATGAATGGTGACTTACTGGAGAATAGGACTGAGGCACTCAGCAGTAGTGTGACTGATGGGTGAATGGTGACTTACTGGAGAATAGGACTGAGGCACTCAGCAGTAGTGTGACTGATGGATGAATGGTGACTTACTGGAGAATAGGACTGAGGCACTCAGCAGTAGTGTGACTGATGGGTGAATGGTGACTTACTGGAGAATAGGACTGAGGCACTCAGCAGTAGTGTGACTGATGGGTGAATGGTGACTTACTGATGAGTATGACTGAGGCACACAGCAGCAGTGAGACTTGAGGACGTCCAGCTGCTGCTTGTAGAGGTCTCTCTCCTCCTCCAGCACCCTCACAATGCCCTCGTAGTGGGCCGCAGCCTGCAACCAACGGCACACCTCTATCAGACAACTCCGAGGGGGGGTGTCGACTAATGTCCTTAATTGTTGTCACAATGGAAACATTGATTTAATAAATCTGTAATGACTAGTGCAGTGCTTGTAATAATACTAATAATACTAATAATACTAATAAATATTGACACTCTGCTGGGCCTCAGTCTACTCCCCAGTAGTCACCATTCACCAAAATCACACTACTGCTGAGGCCTCAGTCTATCTCCAGTAGTCACATTCACCCATCAGTCACACTACTGCTGAGTAAGTCACCATTCACCCACAGTCACACTACTGCTGAGTAAGCCCTATTCCCCATGTCACACTACTGCTGAGTAAGTCACATTCACCCACCAGTCACACTACTGCTGAGTAAGTCACTATTCACCTATCAGTCACACTACTGCTGAGTAAGTCACTATTCACCCACCAGTCACACTACTGCTGAGTAAGTCACTATTCACCCACCAGTCACACTACTGCTCACACTGCCAGGAACCCGGGAGGGAGACAGAGTTGACTGTTGTTGTTGTTTCTTGTAGTCGTGCAGCAACGTTGAGATAGAGAGGCTCCAGAGGGAGAGAGACGACCTGCAGAATCTACTCGCAAAGTTCGAGAGGCACATCTGTGAGGTAGGGCTTTCACTTTCAGTTTGTCTTATTGCCTTCAGTACAGTGTCACTGCACAGCTGGTTTCTTTAATTTTTTTATTTACTACAGATGGTTTCGATTTGTTAACTTTGTCTATATTTGGATGGCCAGGTATGTTTTTAGTGATTGTTTCTGACCCCAATGATCACATGAAGTTACATCAAACATAACTGCAGGAATCAATCTTTTATTTTTGCACTATCCATTATAATGAAATATCATTGCACTAAAATAATCATTATGTTAACTTTTTGTATGTATTTCCATTACACAAATAATATCTACACAAACTCATCAAACAACTGCAATTTCAGCATGCACAAATTTATACAAAAAATATATACTATGTCATAACCTAAGGTATAATCACAAACTGCTGAACTGATCATAATAATTGTTGCAATGCATGCTGGGTGATTTCAGATCCAGGCTAATGTGAAGGCACTGACATCGGAACGAGACTCACTGAGCACATTATATGAGGAGGTGAGTTACTTCATCGAACTGTGATCAAGCTTTGTATGCATAGTCACAATAAGGAACCTTTTGTTGCATTTAAATCTTTTTGAAACAAGCTAAAACGCGCATTAAAGCAAATGAATTGGTCAATCTCAGAGGTAATAAGTAATATTCTAGTTGCCAACAGACGGATTGATACACCAGGGTATGTTTTTATGTGATGGCAGAATTTTGTAATGGTATCAACTGATCTCACACCAAAACATTTATATTCCAAAAAGTTGAAAAAGCCCTGGCTCCAACATTAGTGTTTACCACAGGGACAACAAGTAAATCAGAACTATTTGTTGTAGGTGTGTATGTTAATAAATACTGGTTTACTTTCAGCGATTTTTAAAGGAAATTAATGTAATGCTTTTATAAAAAAAACTCATAGGATAATGGTTTTTGCCATACGTAGGGATGTGATTAAAATATACAAATTATGGTGGTATGTTGTTGCTCCAAGGAATCTTTGTGACTGGCTACAGTGCTATGTAGAAATATATGTTTTTTGAGTAAGGGAAGTTTTTTTTTTTAGTGAGGGGGGGTTTCACTGTTGGACGGGACTGTCTGCACCTTATAGACTCATTTGAACTTTTTAAGTCTAATTTAAAAACATCTTTCAAAGCCACATTAGTAGACTACTAAGTCTTGTAGTGTGTAACATAATGATTTTTAGCCACAATAATAGTTTCAATTTTTTTTTAGTAGCTTTCTTTATTATTAGCTTATTTATCTGTTTTATTAAACATTTTTTTCTATTAATTTATTGCTGAAATTTGGTTTATTTGGTTTTCAAAGATTTTTTTTTATTTTTAATCATTTAAAAAAATTTTTTGGTAGGAATTTATTTTTTTAAATTATTAAAAGTTCTTTATGAGGGAGGGTTATTATTTTTATTTGGCAAAAATTTATTTTTTAGTCTTAACATTCGAGATCTTAGCGGGGAAAATCTATGTAAGAAGTTTTTTGAGTGAGGGAGGGTTCATTATTTGGTTATTGTGTCACACAAATGTGTCATTTCTTTAGTCATGACACACTTCGAGCACTCTTAAAAACAGGAGACAGTGCTATGAAGAAGTTCTCTTGGTAGGGAGGGTTATTTTTGGTTTTTGTGTCACCAAATTTTATTTTTTTGTCATGACACACTTTGAGACTCTTTAGAAAGGAGACAGTGCTATTAAGAAATTTTTGAGTGAGGGAGGGTTCATTATTTGGGGTCACCAAATGTGTTTTCTTTAGTCGTTCGAGCCTCTTTTAGAACGGAGACAGTGCTATGTAAAAAGGGTTTTTTGAGTGAGGGGGGTTCATTATTTTTATTTGTCACACAAATGTGTCATTTCTTTAGTCGACACACTTCGAGCCCCTTTAAAAAGGGGCAGTGCTTTTAAAAAGGGTTTTTGGGGGGAGGGTTCTTTTTTGGTTTTGTCAACCAAAGGTACTTTTGCTAAAAACTTGGGCCCCGCAG
>JAODUO010003646.1:2500-13768 GCA_025642075.2 Ridgeia piscesae | reverse complement strand
CTCCACAAATACAAATGTGCGTCGACATTGGGACGCAGTATCCACACAAACACCATGCCACATTCACATTGTTCCCAAAATCAAACATCCTCGATTCCATACAAATTGCGATCTTTTCTCGCCGTCTCGCCGACTCTCGGCGGGGTTTAATTGACGCCTCGCACCTCGGCTCGCACGCTGGGTTAAGCAAGAATTAATGGCTTTACGTGTGCCACATGTGCTAGAGATGCTTCTCTCACTTGTGCTACAAATGCTTCCTCTGTCGGATCCATTTTCTACTGTGATTTATCCAAGACCACTAGCAAATAGCGTAGCTCCTCGCTAACGTAAAACACTTCCGACATTTGTAAACAACAGAAAAATAGTCCGGACTGACCTTCCTTTCGGTAGGCCCGCCCCTTGAAGCCTGTCAAAATCTGCTCTCGGGAAGTGTCACGTTTCGAATTTTTTCATTGGTTAAAAATCTTCGGTATTAAATTTAACCTTTTTATTACGAATGCAAATAAATATTATTTGTTGACACACTTTCGTGTATAATAAGGTACCATATCTTTGTTTTTGCGCAGAAATGTCTAATAACGAAGAAAACCGAAAGAAACCAAAATTTTACATGGGCTAGATAGGAGGTAATCAAACCACTCGGCTTGGAATAAAGATGGCGATACGCAGTGTTCTATGACGACGATTTAGGCACTGAAATTTTTTTTTCCCAGTTTGTCTGATAAGTGAATATGCTTCTGTCACCATTAATGTATACTTATATAGTATACATTTAGGTATATGGAATGTTACAGCTGTGTTTCAGTTCCCCTTTAAATATGGCGATGAATTTTTACGCGTTTATTTATTCTTGTTAGTAAAACACCGATGCAAAGATTCTTGTTCAGTTTAACAAATGTGTGACGCTCGAAACTAAACGCAACGTTTACCTTTGATTACAGATGACCACCCAGCACAACAATGTTGCAGGTAGCTACGAGATCGGCACATGATAACGGTATATAAAGTGTATCTGAATAATTATTTTATAATATTAACGGACGAACAACAGTGACCGAAACAGCGCACTGCATTGCTGCCTAATTTGAGAGAAATGGAAGAAGCGAATAGTGTAAAAGTTGCAACAATCTGCGTGAGCGTCGTTGCAAATGTCGTTCTCAACGGCATGGTAATCCTAGTGATACTGCGGACGCCAAAGTTACGGAGCGACCGTGTGACGCTGTTCATGTTATCTCTCGCCTCGTCAGACCTTGCGTTCGGCGTAGGCTTCATGACCACCAGCGCCATTGTATGCTCGCACCCACACTTACGTATCGTCGAAGATCGACACGCAGACATCATGGCGATCGTCTCCACCTGGCTAACCGTGACTTCGCTGTACAACATCTGTTCCGTCAGCGTGTGCAAGATGGCCGCCGTCGTCTACCCGCTGCGCTATGCGATAACGGTCACGAAACGCCGGTGTTATCTCGTCATTGTCTTCAACTGGACGGCCAGTATGTTGTTTGCCGTTCCGTTTAGCTACATCGGAACATCGTGGAACATGGACATGTGCTTCATAGACCGGCGCCGTATCAATTGGAAGAATTCGTTCTACACGATTGTCGTCATGGTGTTCGGTTCAGCAGTGCCAATGTGTATACTGGTCTACGCCAACCTGCGCATGTTCATCGTAGTCGCCCGAGCCTCGCGGAGGGTCGCGGCTGAAGGGTTCCGGCTCGGCGAAGTCACTAACACCATCGTGTTGGCAGAACACACGGGCGCGCTGGAGGTGATCAGGAGCGTGCGGTCATCTCGGAATATCATCGTGATTTCTCTCGCCTACGTGCTCGTGGTGTCCCCGCTAATGGTGGTCGAGACGGCTGCGTCTTTCCGCCAAACGACGAAAGGGTCTGACGTCGAATTTGCAGCTCTCTGGTTGTTCTTCGGGAACACGTCTATTAATAGTCTCCTCTACATTGTATTGCATCGATCTGTCCGCAGCGCTGTGAAAAACGTATTGTCGCCGTGCAGGCAGATTGCACTTTGAAATTACACGTCGTGTCTTTATTAAAACACACAGTTCAAACACAGGCGCTTGAGCCTGGCAGAGTTTATATTACTATCTAGACATTGCACCGAGCACATAGGCTCGTCTTACAAGAGCACAAGTTATATTGATTAACGTGTCTGCGTTATTTGTATATTGAATGAATGATGGTAACTCGTGTTCACACGCCGTAGGTGAATCAATTGCAGTGTGTTACGATGACGTGTTATTGCAATAACCTGTGTCGTTAATTTCGATTATATGCGGCAAAGATGTTCATATACTACGACTGTTTTACGGTAAAGGCAACGCCGAATCAATTAATATTTGTAGCACCGTAGGTGGTGAACAAATATTATATAAAATGTTACTATGCTATCATGACCTTTCACATTTTTATTTTTATGTTTTCGAAAGTGATATATATATATATATATATATATATATATATATATATACACACACACACATATATATATATATATATATATATATATATATATATATATATATAATAAAAATATATATATATATATATAAAATAATATGCAAAACTGTCACTGTGTAATTGTTATAATATTAATAATACTCATGATCATAATTAGGCATAGACCCCCTGATAGGGCAGCTCAAAGTTTTGTTTCTGTCCACCGATTGACTAGGAATAGTATCGTATCGTCGACGATGTTCCCGAGGCGGTCTACAGTCGGACGTCGAGACCGACCCGGTGTTGTATGGCGGGCGTTGTCGTGAGATGTAGCCGAGCTCCTTCCTGCACATGCGCATAATTATCTGTCACTGTGCACACATCACCAGTCACATAACATAGTGGGTAAGAACACGCAACACCGAAGTGTTTGCACTAGTTCACGTGTCTTATGTTTTAGTTATGTTTAGTCACCGGATGCATTGCAGAAAAAAGGCATAGATGAGAACAATAATTTATTAGGGCTCACGTCATAATAATGTTGATGTTGACCACAAACGCGAAGGCAAAATCAGAAGAAAGATGAATGTAAACTACTGTGATGTGTGTGCGCGCGTGGATACGTGCGTACTTGCGTGTGTGTGTTCGCGCGCGTGTGCACGTGCGTTCGCGTGCGTATATGAATGGTATTTATGTGGGTTTTTTCTCCCTCTCTCTCACTCATTCAACTTATTACAACAAAAGCATCATCCTGCATGACGTAACATTGTTATCTTACGAACCCGTTGCGTGTATCCAACGTAAGATAAACTAGACTTGATTGAGCCATCGTGTCATAGTACACAACATTCAAGTATTTAACAAGACACAAACGAATGGTAGCGGCGGTCATGCGTGGAAGAGGTGCACCTGTTGCAGTTCGCAGCAACATTGACAGCTATATAAAGCAACAACTTGGAGTTGATGACTATGAATTGATTCAGGTGCACACTAAACTTAAGGGCACGCGTGCCTGGGGGTAACCGTATTGTAACGGACGGACCAAGTCTGACAAGACTTGGCACATCACGTACAAGAACATTGCAACTTTCTAATGCTTACATTCTCAACGGTAGTCACTTCCTTGGCAATATTATATAACAATAGTGATCTAATAATCTCATCCCTGTGTCGCAAACACGATCTAGATGATAATTGGAAAGGCACCGTCTGGTAAAGGCTATAGCGTTGGCGTAGCTTTATATATGTCAAATTTTGCGAATACTCGGATCGTAACTGTTGCGAGAATGCCATTTACGAAAGAAATCCGATGTGTTGCCAATGTGTATTGCATTTATATTAGTCCAGAATGACCAATACTAATTGTAAACTGGACAATACAAGAGACGCCGCCAATGCTGCCCAAGCTGCGACATTCAGCCGATCGGTATTCATAGCACGCAATACAATAGGCGGCGCCACTTTCGCTGGTCACGGTGATGCCTTTCGACATGGGCTGAATATAACAATAATAATGGTGATGATAACGATAATAATTATAATACAACATTTGTCTGCGCAATAAATCTGGCAATGCTACCCATTCATAGGCGCATTACAGCACAGCTTAAAATTTTGCTTCCATCTGTATATATATATATATATATATATATATATATATATATATATATATATATATATATATATATATATATATATATATAATTAAATAAATAATACTAATAATATAAAACTAAAATAATAATGTTTAAAAACACTAGTATAATATGCTGCAAGTTACACAGAAAAAATTAGTAATTAATACAAATAGGTTGAGAAGTGGCAATTGTAGTCAGTCAGAGTTCCATTACAATAGTTCACCTTTCACCTTCACCTACCCCGTAGTCTTAGTGGACCGTTGGGGCGCCACAGATGACCGGGCAACTAGCTCCATCCATTCCTCTCCCCTATCAGCCTTCCTCATGGCGGTGTGGTGGTCCCAGATTCGACCAGTCCAGGATTCGTACGAAACTGGGACCGCGACGGTAGCGGTCCCAGATTCGTACCGAGTCAGGATTCGCCTTTGTTACTAACGTAGTTTCCGTCAGTAATACATCAAGTATTGAAATAATACTGTTATCATGCACATCTTAAATAAAAATGGATTAACTTATGTGATCATTTTCACTCATTGGAAACTGTTGTGTTATTTAGTCGAATCTTTGCCCGGGCATGACGTATGCCGTTGCCACTACGTCAGAACGCGTCAGAACAGATAAAAGCGATCATTGCGCATGCGCGCGCATGCGCGATATGCGTTTAGACGAATCCTGTACTGGTCGAATCTGGGACCACCACAGCGGCGCCCAGTGTCCTGCCCGTCCATTCCGGGATGTTGTCCTCCCATCTCTTTTTCTGTCTGCTTCGTCTTCTCCCTCCTTGCACTCTGCCCTGCAGGATTGTCTTGGCAAGCCCTGAAGATCTTGTTACCTGCCCGTACCATTTCAGTTTGCGTCGTTTTATTGTGGAAAAAAGGTCCTCGTGGGGCCCAATGGCTTGCCGAGTTCTGTTTCGCACCTCTTCCTTGGAAATCTGGTCTCTGTAGGTGATGCCGAGTAGCTTTCTGAGGCATCTCATCTCCATGGCCTGTATCCTTCTCTCTGTGTCTGCTGTTAGTGTCCAAGACTCACAGGCGCACAGGAATATGGACATGACTAGGGAGCGCATCGGTCTGATCATTGAGCTGAGCGCTATATTCCTGTCATTCCAGATGGTCTTGAGTTTGGTGAGTGCTGCTGTGGCCTGGGCGATCCTGGCGAGAATTTCAGGTTTAGATCCTTCATCTGCGATGATTGCTCCCAGATATTTGAACCTGTTCACGCAATCAAGTTTCTCCCCGTTGACCCTGATGTCAGTGCTGAAGCCATTGGTGTTGTTGGTCATCAGTTTGGTCTTCTCTACATTGACCGAATGCTGTAGAAGTCTTGTCAAGGCGCTCCACCAAGTCAGCTAGCTCCTCTTCCGTTCCTGCCAGGCGGTCTATGTCGTCGGCAAAACGCAAGTTTGTAATACTCCTGTCACCAATGCTGACTGTCCCTTCATGGTCATTCAGTACGTCAGTCATAATTCTCTCCAAGAAAGAAGATGTTGAAGAGGGTGGTGGAGAGCACACAGCCTTGTTTTACTCCAACGGTGGTTCCGAACCAGTCCCCTATGCTGTTGTTAAGGTAGACTGCGCTGGTGGCCATACCCTGTCGAACGCCTTTTGAAGTCAACGAAGACGTGATAGAGGTCTTGCTGGTGTTGGAGGTACTTCTCGCACAGTATCGTAAGGTTGAAGATCTGCTCTGTTATGCTGCGTTCTGGTCTGAAGCCTGCTTGTTCCTCAGCGATGATCTTTTCTGCTTGCGGTTTCAACTTTACTCTGGTGGCTGATGAGGCTGATGGTACGATAGTTCTGGCATAGCTGTAGGTTGCCTTTCTTGGAGATGGTGATGATGAGAGCTTGGGTCCACGGCGTGGGCCACTCCCCAGTCTGCCAGATCTTGTTTCAGATAGTCAGTAGGGCACTTATCATGGCTTGTCCCCCTGCTTGCACCAGCTCCACTGGGACGTTGTCCGCTTTTGCTGACTCCCCCTTTTTGAGCGATTTCACCGCTGCTTCCACTTCTTCGCGAAGGATGGGGTAGTTGTCGTTGTCGGTTGCTGGAGGGACGTTTAGTACTTCTGGGTTTCCTGTGGCTCTGTAGTTGTACAGCTCGGAGCAGTACTCGAACCACCTCTTTAGGATGTCATGTTCTTCAGTCAGACTTTTTCCATCCTTGTCCTGTATGGAGGTGGTTTGCCCTTGCTTTGTGCTGATCAGTTCTTTCACCAGCTGGTAAGTTGTCTTGCTGTTATTCTTCTTCATGCTTCAATAATAATAATAATAAACTACTACTACTAGTACTACTACTAAAAATAAATACACACACAAATAAACAACTAAATACTACTACTGTTACTACTACTCCCCTAAAAAATAATAAAACAGTATTAAAGTTTGCTTTTTGTAAAATATATATATATATATATATATATATATATATATATATATATTTTTTAGAACCTTTTTCAATATAATATATATATATATATATATATATATATATATATATATATATATATATATATATATATATATATATATATATAAACATATATTATATTGACCAATATGGTTCCTAAGAAAAAGTTGGTTGCTTGTTTTTTGTTTTGTTTTTGTTTTTTGCTTCACTGTGCGGAAACGCCGTATCATGACTTATGCTTACGTTGCGTTTTTCACACTGATACCTACTGACACTTGTAGATTTTGACACCAAGATGACAGTCTCACAAACACCTCTATTGTTTTGTTAATGACAGAACACACATTGTCATATATTTATCTAATTATGGCTCTGGAGTGACCTCCGGATATCTATTTTCGGTTTTGCCTGTAAGCACCCAGTCACATCTCCATCAGTGAAAATCATTTCAAATGATAAAAGCAATATGTTATCAACTCTGAGAAAGCTTGTACCACACATAATGTTCAGTTGCATCTACGGGGTAGCTTTGTTATAGGTAAGTGATAATATGTTAGTGTTTAAACGTACATACAGATAGACGGACTGATTTTTAACAGACGCTATTAGTTCACTCCATGTGCTTCCCTCCCCGGATGTCTCGGGAGCAGACATTATTTCTCTTGTAAACCAGACACACGGATAATGTATTATTACATAATATTACTGTGAACATTCACGAAATTACATCCATCCTCTCTTTAAAATTAATGACCGCAAGTTTTGATTAGTTATTCGATCATACTTCTTCAATATACACAACTGCAAACGTAACACGATTACAAACAATTGAGCAATTTCAACTTAAATTCCTGTTGAAAATCTCTGACTCTCAGTCTTAACTCAGTGTTTCATTGAATGTCTCTTATTCACAGACTCTTCTTACTGTTCCTTTGAATGTCTCATACACATAACCCAAAATAAATTTCTTACAATTACTTGACTGATAGCATCACGAGTGTACATTTACTGCTTCCACACTATTGCGCAACGAATCGCGTTCTCGAGGGTTCGCATGAATCTCTCCGCTTCACTGTCGGCTTGCTGCCATTCTGATGCTATTTTCCTGTGCTGGAAACGTGCGTACTCTGCAAAGGATTTGAATTCGTAGCTTTAAAATGGAGGTTCTTTGTCCAATTTCATCACTTCCGGTATGTCATGAGTGCAGAATATCTTATCTGGATAAGATATTCTGCACTGGATCGTAGAATAGGTAGATGTGGACCTAGTGATTTCCATTTCTGGGAAACGACTCTATTCTTCTATCGCAACTAACAAATGGTCTCCTGCCATGGTCCCTCCGGTAGCTTTGACATTTTCATCGGTTCCATCGATGATTCCGGTAGATGTGTGCTGGCTTGACAGGCCATGCGTCTCTTCACCCTCTTTTCGACAAGTGCATCTATCCCTTGTAGCCACACCTTTTGTTCGGATCAACCGCTTTGTCTTGACCATCCCCTGGTGACCTTGATTCGCCAGTTCTACTACTCTTTCCTGAATTTTTTTCGAGACAACCATCTTTTTCCCCTTCAATAGAAGTCCACCTCTGTAAACTGACAGTTCACTTCGAAGCTTCTTAAAAGTCTTCATTGTGTCTACTCTTCTAGGATGATCATTGCAGCAGCCTTGTGGCAGATACATCGTCAATCACCGTTTGTAGCGTGTCATCTCAAGAGGTGACCTCCTCTGCCGACATTGCCTTTGGTATTGCGTGATGTTTGATGAAATTCACATACTGTTCTGTCTCATTCGCAGATCTACTGTCTTCGGCATTTGGTGGTACTCGTTCCACCGTGTTTCGTGACATGTGGTCTGCTGGGTTTTTCGGATTCTTTCCAGGTCGATATGTCACTATGTAGTCATATCTGTCTTACATTCTCATTAGCCTACGCTCAATCCTAGCATTCGGCTTGCTTCGCGGGTTGTTGAATAACCTTTCAAGGGGTTTGTGATATGTGTTGATCGTTACCGACGTTCCATAGATGTCGAGATGGAATAGTTCGGTTCTCCATTCTACTGCTAGCGTTTCACGTTCCGTCTGGCTGTATCTCTGTTCAACATCTGATAGGGCTCTTCAGGCATATGCAACTATCATGCCTCCTTTCTAATCTTCAAACTCTTTTTGGCTAGGATTGCTCCAAGTCCTACTGGAGATGCATCCACTCTCAGCTCAGTGTATTTCGTGTGGTCGTAGTTCGCCATCACTCTTTGTGACTGAAGGAGATCATGGAGCTTCTTCAACGATTCTTCCTGTTCTTCTCCCCACTCCCAGGTAACCTTCGGCCTTGGTAGTTTCCTCAAAGGTTCGGTGATGGTAGCAAAGTCCGGTATCGAGCGAGAGGTGTAGCCTCGTTCTGGTCTCCTGACATGTCCAAAGAATGACAGATGTCTCTGGTTGAACACACAGTTTTCTCTGTTGAGTGTGATATTACTTGATCTCACCTGTTCAAACACTTTACGGAGGTTGTCATCATGTTCAGCTTGTGTGCGACCATGTACCAGAATATCATCCCTGATGTTGAACGACGCCCTGCAGTGTTGTCTGGATGGCATCTTTGAAAACTTCTGCTGCGGAGCTTAAGCAAACACCAGTCGTTTGTATCTCCACAGTTCCTGGTTTGCACTGAAAGTTGTGATGTACGTTGATTCGGGTGCCCGTTCTAGTTAACGGTTCCCTTTGTTCAAGTCAAGTTTTGTGAATTACGATGACCCATTCAGTTCAAAGATGACGTCATCAATCGTCAGTGTCACGTGACGTTCACGTCGGATAGCTCGATTTACTTCACGCATGTCGACGTATATGCGAAGTTCATTTGTTTTCTTCGGTTTGGGCTGAGCGACTATTGGGCTGACCCATGGTGTGGGCACATCTATCACTTCCTTTATGATGTCGAGTTGTTCCAGCTTCTCTAGCTCGTCTTGAACTCTGATATGGTATGGATTCCCGTCAAATATACTACGCTGCTAACTGTCCATTGTTTCCATTGATCTCTGCACTGAATTTCCGCCGAATGCTCGTTGGTCTACATGCATATGGGATGACCTTGGTGAGCTTGGTTTAGCATTTAATTTCATGACATGCCCTAATTCATTAAAAACGCACAGCGTACCAATTTATGAAACTGTCTGCATTAGAATCCACTGTCTTTAGTTATTAATCATATACTAATTTCAGTATATAGTAAAACTGCAGAGTGGAGTTATTTCTGATTGGGTTAGAAATGACCAAGTTAGATAATAATATGGTTGAATGTTTAGGGTCCTTCCGGTCACCGTCTGAAGGATCACATAAATATAAACATACATACACACGCGCACACTCACACGCACACATACACACTCAAACACACATACATACACACACACACGCACAAACACACGCACACACACACACACACACACACACACACACACACACACACACACACACACACACACACACACACACACACACACACACACACACACACACACACACACACACACACACACACACACACACACACACACACACACACACACACACACACACACACACACACACACACACACACACACACACACACACACACACACACACAGTTCTTCTTTTGTCAAAAAGCTTAAAGTGGTACTTTTTTTTCTTATGATTCCGGGAAACAACCTTTTTAAAGGGACAGGGGTTCCTATTAAAACTCGAATCGTGTAAGCCAAGACAAATGTCAGTGCGCGATTCGTACCAACAAATGTGGTTTAAGTTGTGTAATACGAACCTTATATATGGATGTCATTAGACACACATATGCGTCATGTATGTCGATTAAATCAAAAATCTTCGTTCCGCTTACATTTGCGTCCAAATCAGTACTCCTAAGCAGAAACACAAACATGACTCCTAATAAATGTCATATTGTTTTGTGTTTAAAACAAATCACATTCAAGCATTTCTTGACGATAATGTCACTAGAAACAAGAAACCCTAGCCTCTTATGAGGTCCTTACTTTAAAAATATTGCAATAACTGATTCGCAATAACGCTTACGGCGGTTACAGTTGCCTTTACTGGCTTACCACAGTTTGGTGAACACATTGACAAATATCACACAAGACGCACCCAGCGGCCTCTCAGCGACATGAACATCACTGGCTGCAGTAAAAGAAAAACAGTAACGTTCACATGCGTCATGCGGGTTTGAAAAAAGCAAAAGTCTGTAACTCGAGAGGTGGCAAATGAGACTGGGCCGCCCATTATTGTTCTCGTTAACATAACCATTTCAAATGCACACCACGCCCGACACTTTTTAATGCAAATATGTCTTACTTACATATCATATCATGGTGTAAGGTTTAGGTACGGTCGAACGTGAAAACCTACCACGGATGACTGCTACGAAAACAAAACGTTGAAACCATTTGAACGGTTAACGATGAATTTTCAGCAAAGAACATCTCGAAATTGAGAACAGTAACATAATACAAATTGAGAAGGTATTTCAATTTGGATTGAAAACCTGCCTTGAACCAACATTTTGAAGGTTTCCGCACCAAACATGAAAACCCAGGTGAAAATTGGAAAACGTAAGGAGGCCTTTAATGGTTATCTGCGTTATTCACGCCATGTTTGTGTGCGTGCGTGCGTGCGTGTGTGCGTTCGTGGGTTTCTGTCTATATGCATGTCTATGTGTGTGATGCATGCGCGCACGTGCGTGTATGGGTGTGTATGGCCAGTGTAGACGCCTAATGTAACC
>JAODUO010003645.1:0-13432 GCA_025642075.2 Ridgeia piscesae | reverse complement strand
TTGTGTTGCTTGGATAATAGAGAGTTTGACACCAGTTATAAATTTGATGCGATTACAACGCCTTACCTGACAGGTTCCCTATTATCGCTCAGTACAGACGACGACACATGGCGTTAATCGATGTGTCGTCTGGTAAATATTCAACCCAATGCCAACATAGATTTTATCTAATTCATGTATATTTGACAAGTCTCATCAGCAGAACATATTACAGATAGAAAGATGCATGTCAAACACATATTTTAGTACTTAAAACCTTCATCACCCAAGTTAGGATTATAGTCGATCTATAATATATACTAAAAAAACTCAGCTCAGTTACTGAGCAAACAAATTATATTTTAAAATGGGTAATGATTATGTTAACGCAATGTTTGAATCGTTGCAGAGCAACAAGAGTAGAGTAGATTGTTCTGAATTATTTGGCCTTGTTATAAAAGTTTCTCTTTCAACTTTTGCTACATTGTTAATTTAATTTGTATAACATTAATAGTATGTGTTGTTTAATAACTGAATGGTATTAATAATTTTTGCGTGTTTGCAAAATTCTCATTACTTCTTCAGCTTTTTTTTCATGGATAAACAATGTTTCTATTAAATTATATTGAGTGTTTATTTGCTTTATATGTTGTATTCATGTGTTGTTATGGCATATGCGACAAATCTGTGTACGAGCTATCTGATACAGTGCATGCGCACACGCACGCGCACGCGCACGCGCACGCGCACGCGCACGCGCACGCGCACGCGCACGCGCACGCGCACGCGCACGCGCACGCGCACGCGCACGCGCACACGCACACGCACACGCACACGCACACGCACACACACGCACACGCACACGCACACGCACACGCACACGCACACGCAAAAACACAATATATGTGTGTGTGTGTGGTGTGTGTGTGTGTGTGTGTGTGTGTGTGTGTGTGTGTGAGTGTGTGTGCGTGCGTGCGTGTGCGTGCGTATGCGTGCGTGCGTGCGTGTGTGTGTGTGTGAGTGTGTTTGTGTGTGCGTGCGTGCGTGCGTATGCGTGCGTGTGCGTGTGCGTGTGCGTGTGTGCGCGCACATGTGTAGATATAATGTTCAATCTAAACCATTTGAATATGTCTTTACGCTACATCAACAACGTTCCGTATTATGTTCGGTGTTAGAAAATAAACATATTTTTGATTGATTGATTGATTGATTGATTGATTGATTGATTGATTGATTGATTGATTGATTGATTGATTGATTGATTGATTGATTGATTGATTGATTGATTGATTGATTGATTGATTGATTGATTGATTGATTGATTGATTGATTGATACTAGTAGTATTAAAATTAAAGTAGTTTTATGATTTAATAATATCGCCACGCCCACTGCAGTCGTACTCGTACCCACCCGCTCTAGTATAAACTAATTATAACAACCGAACATGAATAGCAACGCGTCGAAGCATAGCGTCAACTGCTGCACTCCACACTCGTGGTTACGATAACGTTTCATGACGTCACAGCTCTATACAGAGCATGTTGCAGCCGAGCAAAAGAAGCCTCAGCAGCAACTGCACTTTCTTCGAAAGTAGAGTGCTTTCAACGTTGATCCAACATTTCTTCTCCGTCTCTACTGTAGCACAATCGAACCTCTCATAACTTATTGCAGTATTTATTATTATATGCCAAGAACGACGAGTGTGTATGGTAGGCCTACTTAATATGTTACTTAATATGTTTTTGACTTGTAATTAAAGATTGCAGTTTTCGACTAGCGATTGGCTGAAGAGGGGAAAATTCTTTATACAACCCTGATCATTGGCCACGTTAGTCGGATGGCCGCTGATGAGAGTTAGTTTGTATTAGAAAACGCTATTGCAATGAGAATGTGGCCGTATAATCCGGGTGGCCGATGGCGAGGGGGCCGAATAAGAAGGGGACTATTGTATATGCGTCAAGTTGCAGAGTATATAAAGTATCTGCAAAGTTCAATGAACACATCGCTCTGTGTATTCATATATAATAATACACATGACTATATCAGCGTTCGGCGTGTTTGTAAACACGTTCCAGTTGCCCTGGGTCAGCACTTCGAGGTGTGAATAAATGCGGCCAAAACAAGAGACAAGTTGCTGCGCCGATCGAAGCGACACCGGTCGCTGGCGCTCCGGTACATGTTGCGTAATTTTGTACCTGGCGATGGTCGTGGGGCGTGGCAGAGACCGGCTGTCCGCGCACGTGTGGCTGTCCATAGAACGATCATTGGATGTGCCGATTATGTTGCGCTGAGCAGGTCAAACTCCAAAGAAGTGCATTTAACATGTTCTAAACTGATACAGTTCTAAGTAGTGGTTTAATTTGAAAGAACTGATGTTGCTAATAACATGAATTACTTTGAAAGTCGCCGAGAAGGCATCGATTGATGGCTTGTCACTCCGACTGGATTACCCGGACGTGAACCAACACAATGACATTTAAGATGGGTAAAGGCGGAGCAGATCTACATACTCTTTAAGGTGTATACCCCGCCAACACACTGCTAAGTTTTTTTGATAAATATATTTAGTTCTAATATATCTAATATTAAGACATCAGCCCGCAAATGTGTTTAATAGTGATTCTTTTTTCAAAGCTTCGGGTTTACTGTTCCAAAAATGGAAATGCCAATTTCTTCTATTTTTTACACCTTGCTGATATAAGAATCCCTATGTATCAAATGGAGCTGCACAGCACAGATTGCAGAGAGATACTTCCCCCTAAACGATAATTCTCTCCTCTTTATATAAGTTCACAGATTTTTAGAAATTAGAAATAATTTTCCCCGAATTCTTTTTATCGGCGTCTGTCGTACCTATATATACGCCATTTTGTTGTTGAAAATCACTAGTCCATGTTCAGTTGAGACGATCCGGGTTCGAATCCTGTGCTGCGGTGTTAAAACCGTGGGCAGGATTTTTCACTCTACATTGCTCCAGTTCACTCTGCTGTATAGATGAGTACCTAGCAATAGACAAGTGGTGTATATCTATACAAGCAGCTTTCGCGCATTGATTGCAGCATATGGCTGGGTGTTTCCTAGATAAGTTATAATGGTGTGTGATTGAACAGGTCTGCCAGGGAAGTAACGTGTAAAGCGCTTTGAAAAATCCTGAGGATTGGATACTGCGCTATATAAGAACTTACCTTTACCTTTTTTAACTGAACACCCATGCCAATGTCCAAACCACACCTCAAAGGTTTTTCCTTTTTGAGATTGGCGAACTGCCAACCCCACATATCGCTCCACCCAGGTAGACAAAACTGTCTCTTTGCTTAAGCTTCTTCACACCCAGGATTATATACTGCTCTTGTTTTCTATGTCCCACCCACATTACCACCGTTTTCTCCAAACGTACCGTCAGTCCATGTCTGCTGAAAACACCTTTCCACCCTATCAGCTGTTCTTGGAGAGTAGCTTCCCCATGCGCTACTACTGCCAGGCCATATGCGTATAATAGTTTCCGGAGTATGTCTTTTGTACAAATCGTTGTGCTAATCAGTTCCACCACAGCGATAAACAACAATGGGATCAAAGCGGTCCCCTGTGTCAGGCCAACATTTACTTTGGATTCTCTTGACACTCCCGGTCCACACACCACAACACAACACAACACAACACAACACAACACAACACAACACAACACAACACAACACAACACAACACAACACAACACAACACAACACAACACAACACAACAGAACAGAACAGAACAGAACAGAACAGAACAGAACAGAACAGAACAGAACAGAACAGAACAGAACAGAACAGAACAGAACAGAACAGAACAGAACAGAACAGAACACAACACAACACAACACAACACAACACAACACAACACAACACAACACAACACAACACAACACAACACAACACAACACAACACAACACAACACAACACAACACAACACAACACAACACAGCATTCTCCAGGTCTATGAATTTAATTGCCATATCCTCCTGTCATTCCAGGTTATTCTCTACTAGCTACATCAGGGCAAACCTCCCATCCATTGTTCCTTTTCTTTGCCTAAACTTCAGCTGTTTCTCATCGATTTCCCCTTACATTACTGCTCTTATTCTGCCATCCAGCATTCATTCCAGCAACTTCATCATATGGCTTAGCAACGTAATCCTTCTCTATTTTCCCGGGTCATGCACATCTCCCTTTCTTTTCCATATTCGGACAATCAATTCCAACTCGCTCAGCCACCGCCAGCATCTCTACTCGGTGGTGTGTGGTGTGTGGTGTGTGGTGTGTGGTGTGTGGTGTGTGGTGTGTGGTGTGTGGGGGTGTGTGGTGTGTGGTGTGTGGTGTGTGGTGTGTGGGGTGTGGTGTGTGGTGTGTGGTGTGTGGTGTGTGGTGTGTGGTGTGTGGTGTGTGGTGTGTGGTGTGTGGTGTGTGGTGTGTGGTGTGTGGTGTGTGGTGTGTGGTGTGTGGTGTGTGGTGTGTGGTGTGTGGTGTGTGGTGTGTGGGGTGTGGTGTGGTGTGTGGTGTGTGGTGTGTGGTGTGTGGTGTGTGGCGTGTGGCGTGTGGCGTGTGGCGTGTGGCGTGTGGCGTGTGGCGTGTGGCGTGTGGCGTGTGGCGTGTGGCGTGTGGCGTGGTGTGTGGTGTGTGGTGTGTGGTGTGTGGTGTGTGGTGTGTGGTGCGTGGTGCGTGGTGCGTGGTGCGTGGTGTGTGGTGTGGGATGTGTTGTGTGTTGTGTGGTGTGTGGTGTGTGTTTGTGTGTGTTTGTGTGTGTGTGTGTTTGTGTGTGGTATTTACATTCATTGCTTATTCATACTAGAAAACATATCCAGCATTGATCGTCTGGTTCTAATTTAATTTTTTTCCCAATAGTAGATACCAATATTGGGAGTAAGTGTTTTTTCTGCTCCTTTGTTACTCTTTGGAATAGAGGTCTATGCTTCCTTCGATCCAGTGTTAGATCAGTTGCAGGCTAAATCATAATGCGATTCTAAGATATTTTTTAATATCTTCCTTTTTACGTTTTTGAATTAGTTATGGAATATTAAGATATATTAAAAACAAATTAATTTACATTCAATTTAAGTGGCGCTGCAAATCCTTTTTTCGTTCTGATGTGTCACAGTGAACAAGTTGGTGAGTGATCTGGATGTTTGTATCTCTTTGTCTGTCTTCCTTCTGATTGCATGGCCGCCCCTCCCTCTCTCCGTCTCCCGCTTCCTCATTTTCTTTTATCCTCTACCATTTCCCTTCTCATCGTCCCTATACACCCCTCTTCATCCACATTTTCATCCACCAGTCCTTTTCACCCCTCCAGTCATGGTAATTAAGCCGCAATTCGGTACGGTCATGGGTATTTGCAAATTCGACAAGAAGAATGGAGCTACTTGTGCAATTCAAGGCAACCTTGTTTCGTCCGTGTATAATTCCTGTCATGTTTCATTGTCAGTTTAACACAGACAATGCAATACTTCACTGCCGTGGACATTCTTAGCCTGCATGACGTGCGGCCTCCGACAATGGTATCTTCTTGGTCCCGCGCCAGAGAGTTGTTACAAACAAATGACTTAAGCGTTCGATCGAAAGCATGGATTCGTCGAAGTGCAGTTGTAGTCAAAATGCAGTTCTCCTGGTTTTCAGTACAAGACCAACTTCACGTGTTTATGGATGGTTCGGGGGTCGGGTGCAACGTATCGTATGATATTCTGCAAACGATACACATTTGACGCTCTACGTGGTTTGACAGTTGGTCTCGAGTGAGCTGCACATGTTGCAGTTTGAAAGTCATTAGACATTGGGATATACAACTAGACGCCAAAAAAAAGAGCGACGACTGCTACAGACAATTGCTCGAAGGTAAACTATGTGTGTAATGTTGTTGTGGTATTTATAACGGCAACTGTGGGTAGTACATTATATATATATATATATATATATATATATATATATATATATATATATATATATATATATATATATATATATATAAATTTTAAATCGTTCTACTGTGAATATAATTACACACATAAGCCATTTCTAGTTAATAATTTTTTTTATTTGGGAATATGTTTGATATGTAATGAAGAGATGCACTTGCTGATTTGCGTCGATATAAATATTAGGTAAGCATTGCATTTTAGAACCAGGAACAGTAACCCAACTTCTTAAAGACCTCCAGTGGGACACCTTCCAAATAAGAAGAAAAATTAAGAGACTTAGCATAATATTCAAAATGGAACATAACTTTATAGATATCCCGCTAGATCACTATATCCAACACAACACTAGATCCTCACGTAAACATGACAGTCAGTTCTTGCAAATTAGATACTCTGCAAACATATTTGGAAACAGCTTCTTCCCAACAACAATTAAAGAATGGAATTCTCTCCCCCCAAACACTGTCTCAAGTGAATCACTAAACTCATTTCAGAATAATTTGGTCCAACATTTTAACAAGTAAGTCAGACGACCCACCATGCGCACTGGCGTGATATGTCCCTAGGACATTTTGCCAGTTACAGGTACAGATACAGATTTATTTCTAGGGGCAGGGGCAGGGGCAGGGGCAGGGGCAGGGGCAGGGGCAGGGGCAGGGGCAGGGGCAGGGGCAGGGGCAGGGGCAGGGGCAGGGGCAGGGGCAGGGGCAGGGGCAGGGGCAGGGGCAGGGGCAGGGGCAGGGGCAGGGGCAGGGGCAGGGGCAGGGGGAGAGGGGGAGGGGGAGAGAGAGAGGGGGAGAGAGAGAGAGGGAGAGAGAAAGGGAGAGGGAGAGAGAAAGGGAGAGGGAGAGAGAAAGGGAGAGGGAGAGAGAAAGGGGGAGAGAGAGAGAGAGAGAGAGAGAGAGAGAAAGAGAGAGAGAGAGAGAGAGAGTGGTGGTCCGACAGGGGTTGAATGTTGGGTGGCCCGCTTGCAGATTCCTGTATTGACGTCTCAAAAAATGCACCGCACCAAACTTGATACAAGTTTTCACCCCCATATAACCATAGATATAAAACAGTCTATTTAGTTCATTACGTCAATCCAGGGTCGTCCATGAAGTAGGTCACGCCCCAGGGTGGGGCTATCTGAGTACATTCGTGGAATTGGCGGGGCAAGGTGAACGTTAAATTAGCGGAGCGTTCTAATTCACAACAGGCTAATTACCTGATAATGTGATTCACAGTAAATGGATTCTACAGAAAAAAACATACTGCCCATGAGAATTGAGATGGGTACTGAGTTGTGGCCTGGTATACAGATGTGCATGTTGACACACACTGTGGCCAAAATGTCAACACGTGTCAAATGTCTGTCAAGTCAAACTGGGCTACAATAACAGAAAGTGTGTTGCTATCAGACTGCATTAAATGCTATGGCTGTTTTGGTGCATAGTCCAATTGAATACTCGATATTCACAGTAGGCCTAACTACGGGATATAAATAAAACGACTGGTGTTTGCAAATATTATGGTCGACAATCCACACGGAACGTTCAAATGAGGAATAAGCTTGGCAATAGCTTACATACGTCCCTAGGGAAACATATAACGTGTATTAAACTACTCGTTTCAGTCGAATATTATAATATGTATAGTTGCCAGCTACGACCGGCTAAACCAGTACTTCCCCGTAGGCTATCACGAGCGCAAAACCACACCGAAGTTTCACCGTCTGACGTTTATTGCGCCGATGTTTCCGTGTTATTCCACAGAGTAAGCAGCAAACACCACGTACAACATTTGAAATAACTACTGGCGTGTCTAACGCCTTTTATAAACGAGAAGCGAGTGATCTCAGGAAGCGAGTGACCACAGAAAGGGGACAGAGCTACTCGGCACCCGAGAGGAGATCACGTTTGAATGCCCCAAAGTTAATATTTATCTAGATTACACTTATATAGGGTGTTAAGAAGTAATTCGTCATTAGGCGGTAATGGTAAAAAAATACGAGCAAGTGTTATGTTTACCTATAACCTGTTACATATTACGTAAGGATCTATCTGTCTGCCAGCGTATGCGTGCGTACGTGTTCTATGTGCATGTGTATCTTTTGTTTTATATATATATATATATATATATATATATATATATATATATATATACAGACACACACACACATACACACACACACACACACACACACACACACACACACACACACACACACACACACACACACACACACACACACACACACACACACACACACACACACACACACACACACACACACACACACACACACACACACACACACACACACACACACACACACACACACACACACACACACACACACACACACACACACACACACACACACACACACACAAAAAATATTTAGACACCAACAAACATAGTACACAGAAATAACAATGTGGTGTACACACATCCCAAAACCCTATATATATATATATATATATATATATATATATATATATATATATATATTTTTGCGCCTATATTAATTATCTGATACAACTATTTTAAATTTTACGTTGGTAATGCTAATCCATTTTACTTAACTTATCCTTACCATTTGGCAAATTACGTTTTTAAAAATCAAATATAATTTAATTATTTTTTTATTAAATTAAAATTTTTGGGGGTTTGTACCTTTAATATGTTTCTACCAATTGGGTATCACTCGTCTTCATTAGGTGGCCATGAAGGGATGTTGCAGGCATCTCAAGCTCTCATATCTCACCTATTTTGCAGCCAACCTCTCACTTGTTTACAACATATGTCATATATTAATGTTAATTGGCTATTTTTTGGACATACAAGTACCGTTTTTGTCTGTAGCACTTTAACAACAGCAACTTCCAAACTGTTTATTTACACGCATTTGGCGGAATGTTTATTTATTTAATAGAGTTATGGATGAATCGATAAGGAACTCTGTTCAAAATGAGCCGTGCAGATACTAAATATTATGATGCTTGTCAGGGTTGAAGGAATGAAGCTGTCATCGGACCGCCCAACATAAACAATACATTTGTTCCTTCACTCATCGGGCTCCTTATCCTTCCCATTCTATTGAAATGCCACATAACTGATCCCTGTACTTTTATTAGACTTCTGATTATTGTTGTGGTATCCCTCTACACAACAATGCTTTCCTCCCATTATTAAAACCATTTGAAACAAACAACGTTTACGCCACGATAACGCGGTCATACACACTGTATATGCCTCCCGGTGAGGCGCTGCAGTGCGATGGACATCATCAGGCTTAAGTTCAAGAACTGCGCCAAAAGGAACGGGACAGCTACAAAAATGTCTTAAGAATGCCACCTCACTTACTCGACAATCTGCTTACATCGCCACTCATACAAATGGAAAATACGCGGTAGAGAGCGGCGATCTCACCAGGAGACTGTTACATCGTAATAACTCGGAGCTTCTCCGACAGCCTTCACGATGATATGGCTTGCGCATTTAACCAAATGTAATCTTCCAGCGAAGAACTGCACAGCTTTGAACACTGTTTTATATCAGTACAAACAACCTTACATTTAAACGCGCGTTGAAGTCAAATCAGTCGCATCCAATGAATTCTTTGACAAATTGATTTACCGCTAGCGCCGCTATGCGGATTTTAAGGTTATAGATGCGCCCGGTAGCGGCGCTACGAGCAGAAGCGTTTATCGTAACACAAAATGGCGATTTCTATCGGAAGCGGGAAATGAAATCATGCAGAAATTACGTTTATTTATGGCGCCGTATTTATAAATAAGCGATATCAAGCGATGATGAACAATGACTAAGTATTTATAGGATAGAAAACAATTTACCTCTTTCTAAAATGTTAGTTATTCGCCATGTTAGTAAAATATGAAAACAAAATATGACAATGAAATTTTGTGGATCGACTTGGCTTGAAAACTAAAAAAAAGCCTTTGGAGATCTGTCATATGATCGCGTCTTGCCTTCTTATTGGCCAAGGTACCGCAGACCATCGTGTTATGAATAAAAAACCAGCACACACCAGCCGACTCGTCATACGATATACGCCGATTCGTCACAGCCGACACCGGATACGTCCTTATCTAACGCCGACTGCAGACTAGCGTCGACTGCCGATTCAACATTTGAATCGGCGTTAATCGGCGGAATAAGGCCGACCGTCGGCCCAAATTTCCGCACACACCTACCGACTGCAGTCGGCCGACTGAGTTTACGCCGACTAGTCGGAAGGTGTGTGCTGAAAATCGGTAGGTGTGTGCTTAGCATTAGCATAGAGTCGGCGGAATAAGGCCGACCGTCGTCATATATATATATATAATTATATATATATATATATATATATATATATATATATATATATATATATATATATATATATATATATATATACAGAGAGAGAGGGGAGAGAGAGAGGAGAGAGAGAGAGAGAGAGAGAGAGAGAGAGAGAGAGAGAGAGAGAGAGAGAGAGAGAGAGAGAGAGAGAGAGAGAGAGAGAGAGAGAGAGAGAGAGAGAGAGAGAGAGAGAGAGAGAGAGAGAGAGAGAGAGAGAGAGAGAGAGAGAGAGAGAGAGAGAGAGAGAGAGAGAGAGAGAGAGAGAGAGAGAGACGGCTCCTTCAAGTCTTCAATAATGTACTGCTAAACAGTAATGTTTCACTCTCCTGCAGTGTGCTAAAAGAATAAGTTAATAAAATAATTATGACTAATAGATAAATAAAGTATTTGTACATTAATTTTCACGGTCATACAATGTAAAGGATACGACACTGTGGGCTAAAATAATAAATAAGTTAATAAAATATTATAATAAATATAACAATAAAACGATTAGTACATTAAATAAAAAGCAGGCAGTTCATGATTAACACTAAAACAGTTTATTAGGATGTCAATGACTGAACGACTGGGATGGCGGCTCTCTGGAACACTTCTGCGATAGATGCCGTGACAGCTTCCTCGCTAAGTGCGTTCCAGTGGAATACAGCGTACGTAGAATGTCTGCTGGTAAGCCAGGTAATGCGTGCTATGCAGTGTTCTTTTGAGTAAGCCTAGTGTACTGTTGGTTTTGTTCTGCACTTTGTCGATAATTGTGTGTTGATTGTAACCCCCAGGTAGTCCTCCCTGTCAGTCCGTGGTATTTGTTGACTCCCTATGAAGTAATCACAGGCCGATATGTTCCTCTTGGTAGTAACCGATAAGACGGCACGCTTTGACACATTAAAATCCATCTGCCTTGTCTTTGCTAGATAGAGAAGTTTGTTCAGGTCAAACGCGAGTGTGAAATGGTCAGCAGGAGTATATTTGACAGTAAACAATACTGTCGTCAGCGAACGTGCGCACGTGTGAAGTCACTCGATCCTTCCGCGATGTCGTGGATGTAGGTTAAGAACAACATAGGCCCCAACACACTTCCGTGTGGGACTCCCGAGAGTACACCAGCTGACTGCGATGTGTGTCCGTTGACGACATCTGGTTGACTGCGAGAACACAGGAATGCACTGATCCATGTATTGGTCTTTCCGCCTATCCCATAGTAACGGATTTTATGCAGACGTTTATCGTGTGATACTTTGTCGAAAGCCTTACTGAAGTCCAGAAAGATGACATTTGTTTGCGTCTTTTGATTAATTGACTTAGCTAGTTCATGTATAGTATCGACAAGTTGCGTTTCGCAAGATAAACCCTTCGGAAGCCATGTTGGTTTGGATGCAGTATATTGTTGTGATCTAGGTGACGACCAATCTGGCTGCATACAATGTGCTCCATAATTTTGCAAGTTGTGCATGCGAGTGACACTGGTTTGTAGTTAGATGGATTGGCCTTGTCATCCTTCTTATATATTGCAGATATTCGTGCTGTTAACCGGTCGGGTGGGACAGTTCCTTTCTCGTATATGATTGTTGGAAGATCACAGACAGTACACCAGCAATCTACTTGGCAGTCTCCTTCAGTATCCTTGCTGGTAGCTCATTTAGGCCAGTAGCTTTCGTTTGGTCAATGATCTTTAGTACAATTTCATTTACTGGTTGTGTGTACGGTATGGTGTCCATCTCACGGTAGGGAGACCATCTCTGTCGGGCAAATGTCTACCATCATCGCTGGTGAAGACTGACACAAACTGCTTGTTTAGACACTCTGCCTTGGCTTGGTTTGTAATGCGGAGACCATTTTGTATCATACAGTGTAGGGATACCAACGTTTTCAGTTCTATTAAGTATGATAAAGACCAACATTTCTTTTTGATTCCTCTGTCAAGCAGGCTCGCTCCAATCACGTTTCTGATGTAGTCATCACGAGCAGAACTCATTAGTTTCTGTAAGTGTTGCCGTTCTACACGAGAGGCTGGCCAGTCTTCGTGCTTTTGTGACTTTCTTGCTTTGCGATACTGCCTGTCCTTCTTACGGATTTCACACTTGATGTTCCGTGTGATCCAGAGCAGGTTTCGTATAGTTTTGGACTTTGTCGTGGGAACGTGTTTAATGATGACTTGATGTGAGGCACTCTTGAGTGATTTCCAGTTCTCATCTGTTGTTCTAAATGTTGGATTACCATTTAAAACATCGCTGCGTCTGTGTCCCATGCTATGTCCCCAACATTGAAATCACCGGCGATTATAGCATTTGGATGTATACGCATACATTTGGTGTGCAGTTCTGTCGGAGACTCTTCTAGGTGCTCTAGATGTTCTAGTGGGGCACCTGGCCGGTGGTCGATAGAAATAGCCCAAGTGTAATTTCTGAGATTGTGGAAGTTGGATGGAACTCCATACACATTTATTGTCCTTAGTTAAGTCATTCTCCTCTGTTGCCAGGACATCTCCCCTGATCGCACACAACACTCCGCCGCCGTGACTGGTCCGGTCCTACCGATGCACTTCCGTGTAGTGAGAATGGAAGACTGTAAGTGTCAATTGTGGACTCACATCCCACAATGACATACGGGTCGTGTTGTTGAAGTAACGCACGAAACTCACAGTTCTTAGTATTTCCCTTGATACTGTTCATTGAGAGAATCTTAAAGAATGATGAACCTTTCTTGTGGAATTGTTGTTGTGTTGATGTGTCACTGTTGTTGTTCAGAGACGACACTGTTGTGTTTATGCTGGTGGATTGCATCGTCTCTGGCTACCAGCAATGTCTTCGACCGCCTGTTGCCCCTCTGAGCGTTGCAAATGCCCAATTGATTTAAGTCATAGAACACTAGTAGTATAGAGTGGGTAAATCAAGGGATGGAGGAGGGGAGGGGGGAGAGGGAGGGAGGAGTGGCGCCACCTGGCGGATAGTGTGGTAACTGATGGCGCCACCTAGCGGAAGGTTGTTAACTAATAGTATCTAAATTCGTGCGTCTTAATTTTTCGGTGGCGCCCCCTGGTGGATACCAGGGTGGGTGATGGCGCCATCTAGCGGAAAGTTGTGAACTAATAGTATCTAAATTCGTGCGTCTTAAAGCGAGTAGTATAGAGTGGGTAAATCAAGGGATGGAGGAGGGGAGGAGGGAGG